>JACCGJ010005680.1:0-113607 GCA_013407085.1 Atriophallophorus winterbourni
GTTACCAAAGCTTAAAAGTAATCGAAAGTATCAGATATATGATCCGACAACATGGGCAAGCCAGAATTTAAAAAAAATTGTCACCACGTTAGAAGAAAATGAACTAATTGTTTCTCTTAAAATTTCAGAAGCAAAATAATTATTCTAGAATATTATATGCTGTGACGGGCGTTCCCACGTGAGAGCATCGATTTCAGTGAAATATGCGCGTGAATATTTGTTTAACCGCACAAAACAGATGATCGAACATTGTACAGAGAGTAGTTGAGCGCATTTCTCCTTCGTCAATCTCGACAGGATAATCCCCGTAGCTCAAGAACCTGTTTTCAGGCAATAACTGTTGTTGTGTTGATTGTATTTTTTATTTGAGTTCAAATCACTTTAAAGAGTCATCCTCGACAGATGTTGATCATCGCTTTGCGTCGCACGCATATGCTGATGTCATGCACTAGAACATATCTTTTTTCGATTGTATTAGAGACTAACAATAGATCCTGCGATGTTTCCAACAAAATGCAGTGCAGTTTTAATTTGTACAACTTGAACGTGTTCGACGTGAAATTGGTTCAGCAGCTGAGAGCAGCAGTTGTGCTTTTCGGAGTTAATGATGATTCTTTGTTTTATGCCATCAAGATTAGTCTCAAATAACTAATCATTTACACACAACATCGAAAAATTACATAATTTGTATGCATATGTATGCGTTGGGCACGGTTGGTATTAATGTAAAATTCCTTATTTTAACTCCTTATTGAATAGTGCGTTTGCTATTTGACCGTTTTCCTTTCCATTGCCTTGACCAAAACGCTTAGAAGACAAAATTGCAGTGGCTCAATCATGATCTGCAGACTATCTACTGGAAATTGTTCTGCATTTGTTTTTTGTCTAACCGTGTTATCTTAAAAATGCCTTCATGTTTTATATACATTTTGTTTAGGCCGATCAGTTAGTGGTCCAAGAAGGGCAGGCATTCAATTTTTATGTTTTTGTCAATCAACTCGACGCAATCCAACTTGCAGAAGCTCACCTGCTTCAAACATTCCATGTTCCATTTGCTGATCTTGGTGATGAAAATTCCCTGATGAAATCGGCCAAATATCCAAAAAATGTGATTATCCGAGACCAAACGAAACCCGTTGTGCTTAACAAGAACCTTGGATTCCCATTTACTGCAGAGGCTGAGAAACAGTCAACATCCGGTGAATTATTCCATCAATCATTGATAAATCTAAATCGTTATTCCGTTCCGGCAGTTGCAAAGAACACGCCGATCAATAGTAATATCAAGAAACCCATGGTTGACGCATTATCCCGTAACCAGCGGGTAGCTGGATGTGTGCTCACACTTCGTGTCCCTCCAAGGACAATTCCTCAGTTGAATTTTGGAGAATTCCGTATAAGCTACTATGTACGGGTAAGTGAGCATAAACCAGATGAATGTTTCTAATTGATCATGAAATGTTATAGCTATTAGGTATATTTTTTATTAAATTATATCGAAATGATAGGATGTAGCTCATTTTATTTTATTACATCAAACGCTCTACCACAAGCAGTTCATTATACCCAGCACAATTATTAATGGAACAGATGTGATATGTGGTTTTAACAAACAACGAATATTGAAAGCATGGGTTATCTGTTTATTTTGCTTTGCGTATGAACTCAGTGTCAACTTCCAAGTTAAATATTTCAAATTTCTAAAGCCTTTGAAGCCACGATCAAACATCAACAAGACCCAGGTTTCGGACCATTACTAGTTCTAAACAACAGCGCACCATGTTTTGTAACAGATAGATAGGATTTATCATAATGGAACCAAACTGATTACTGGATTGCATAAGCTATCATTTGAGCAACGACTTTCTAGACTTGGATGGTCGACTCTTGAGCACAGGAGTATCCGGCTTAATTTTAAACCACCCATTCAGATGGTTATTTAAAATTGGATTCAGTCTCTCAACAAAAATTCATGATGTTACTTCAAACACCACATACCAGCTTGAATTTTCTTCGGAACTATTATTCGGTCCGTGTATGTTTTCTGCGGAATAGTTTGAAAGCAGAAATTGTGTCGCCGCCGAATAAAACGATTTTCAAATAAATTTTATTCTGAATAATATTGGTTTGGTCTCATTTAACTGAAAACCATCCGTAGTGATGCCATGCACATGTACTTGAAAAACCAGTTAACAAAATCTACAATTCCGATCAACATTATCGCCACCCTACATCATAATTTGACTTATTTTTATTCCTTTTTGAAACGCTTGAATCAAAATATAAGATTTATTGAAATATTATACATTAATCATATGGTAATATAAAACTATTTGTCTTTTTTTAATTCGAGGATAAAGCATCATTTGCAAATTGAAATTTAGCTTTCATGCGGAAATAAGCTAAGTACTGCAGTCGGTGCAATGCAGCACCGATAACTGTTTGGAATAATTTTGCAACGTTCCAATAACAACAGGTTGTTAGATTTATGTTCGGTGTGCTTCTGTCTTGCTTTTATAAAGTCGTATACTATTGGCCTTGTCTTTATAAATCACTAACCTCAACTGTGTCATTTTTATGATAATAATACGCCATAAAAACACTCGTAAAATATCGCACTTACATACATATCGTGAAATTCCGTACGAAATAACTTTCATTTTCAAATTTCTCAGATTTTGTTAACCTTCAAAGAAGGCGTAACCGCGTACAGCATCCCGATAACAGTTGTTGAAACCCAAGTGAAAAATTACGTCATAAAATATCTCTCAAAAAACTCCACAATTCAAGATAGTTCGTTTTTCAAAATGGGAAATAAAGATCAATGTAATGTTTCGTAAATCACTCCCACGCCCTCGAGAACAGGAATTCCGACAGTCTGTAAATTTTTTTCAATTTCGGCTTTCTTGCATGACGGATTTGTTATCTATCTTTATTTCAATAATGTGACTACTACTAATAAAGAGTAGCATAAATATGAATTATTTTCGTAGTTCCAAGGGAGATTCTAATGTGACAGAATAACAGTAGATGGTTACTATGACTGGAAATGAAGGCCAAATAAGTGTCAAGTTAGAGGGGCTATTCAATCAGTAAAATAAAAATATATGAATCGAAAGGATATAAATTCAAGGTACACAATCGGCGTTTATAAAAAAATAGACAAAACTATATGTTCACGAATTATTAGAAATTTATAATAAGCATTCATCAGATGACTCTAATAAGGCAATTCCTACCATAAACATTTTAGTGTCATGAATTTGTCTATTTAAACGCCTTCATCACGCTTAGAAAAGATCGTTGTAGAAAGGTTTGTATTTATACATAAGTAAGAGTATGGTGAATGTTGGTGGACTTACCTTTTGTATTGCGGGTTCGTTAAATGAACTTCTTAGTGGGCAGGCTATTTGATAACAAGAACGGCTTTCAGGCACTTTGATGTCAAGGTTTACTGTCCACCAGTGTGAAATGGCGAAAAGCCAATCGATCGTAAATTAACGATTTATTTAGACCAAATCGTGATATCCATTAAAATAGAATGAACACTACTTTTATAACAGAAAATTGATGTTTCTAAAATGTCGGACGATAACATGTCGATAATGATTGTAAACATTAATCAATGTCCAAACCGATCATAGAGTTAGAATGTCTTCACTGATCAATAGCAGTATCCAATTTTTCGGCCAGTAATCAATTCGGGTTGTTTTATTCATTAGGAGTAGTACCTCCTAACAGGCTGACGCGATCTAAACTGTATCGCCAGTGTTATTAAATACCCAGAACAAGACGGACCGAATTTTGATTCGCAAGAAAGAACATCACAACTTAAGCTGATGCTAGATACAAAAATCTTTATCGCTATGATGGATAAAAAGTATCGCTAATACAAAACAAATGCAAATATTCAGACAAGGTTAGGATCCGCTAATCCAAAGGTAATAATGAACAGATAGGCAATAACCAACGAAAACGTTTTGAATAATTGCAAAATAGTAGTTTCAAGGTAATTACTTAGAGTTAAGGATAGTCTGGGAAAGGGTTTGTTGTATAGCTTATATATTACATAAAGAGGGCATTCTCGTACGACCCATCGTTGATGGCAATGGATCATCTGCACGTTAGTTTGCAGACATTTAGCATTTTTGTTGAAACCATTATTTTGCAATCATGCATACGACCTTGCAGCACCCCCAACGGCAGTAGCAATTGATGACAATTAAATAGATGTTCGTTTCGATGTGAGTGCCTTTTTCACCAATTGGAATACGATAAGTGAAATCAGAGGAAGAGGAAGCAGCAGAATAAATGACTTCATTCGAATACACGAATTTTCAGCAGTCACAATATTTTCAGCAGAAGATTTATAAAAAATGACGTACATGTCCAGTTACAATTTGTCAACTGAACGATGTTTATTGTCAGTCTTGATTGATAACTTCCACATATGATCCAGTTTACTACCAAATGCTATAACCAAACTTTTTGGACAAACGTTTCACTGTAATTTCAAAACTGATCTTAGTTGATACGAAAACATACTGCATTTGTCTATCAGATAGAGTTAAAGTTTAAAGAAAAAAGCGAATGAAAACGTCTGGAGATATTAACTTTATGTACGGTCGATTTGAAGTCCATGAACAACTAGCTAGAAAGATACATGAATACGATGCCAGTTTGTCTGATCGTACAAATTGGAGCGTCCAGCTGATTATTAACGGCGTGTCATTTTGCCTAAACATGAACCACTTAGTATTTAGTGGGCAATTATCTAGACAAAATGAAGGGTAGGCAATGTCGTTACTGTACTCTACATTACTTGCTAATTTTTATCTGGATAACTTTGTAAACAGGGCTCTTAAGAATGAATGATTAGGTCGAAGTTGTGGTGGTGCTATGTCGGTGACACGTTTGTCATTATAAATCTGGAACAGTTAGAAGCCTTGTTCAACTATTTGAATGATCTGGACCCAAAAATAATGGTCTCAACGAAAAAGGAATTTTCACGACGCAACTACCGTTTCTGTACTGATTGGTACAGAAAGAAGATGGAAAGATAAAAACTTCAGTCTATCGAAATTCCTTCGACACATTCCATCGATGCTGACCTACGATACACCTCCGATTATCCAAGATAGGTATTCAGGTCCATAGCTTCGTCCAGTTTCCATGAAATAGAACGGCTATTCAGTAATGGAAATAAACGAAAACAAGCTCATCACGAAGCTATCTAATATCGCTTAGACCATGGTTAGCCGTAATGTTTTATAAAAAGCCAATAGAAGAGGGTAAAATACCTATCGTCGAACTTAGAGAAGTATTTGGTCTGAATAACTTATATTAAAGGCACATCGAAAGCAACCTGTATAATCTTGAATCCGGAATACATACGTGTGGCGAATAAGAAATAGAAAACTAACCGTTCTTTAGGATAAGACACCTTTATTAAACAGCACAAATAGCATCTTCATATTAAAATGTAAGGATTACCATGGTGTTAGCACAGGGCGGATTTAAGTGAAAACTTAATATCGGAATTGAGGAACATGGAAAGCGTGTCAAAATGCAGCTTCAAAATGCAGGGGGATATTAATACCTCATTTGTGATTAAACCTGGGCAGAGCATATCCTAGATACAGGTCAAATCGACAATGTCGAAGAGTTACGTCGCGGTGTTAAGCTGTATGGCGAGCAACTACGTGGCGAAGCGTTCGAAATGGCAACACTATATCGACTTGCGTTTAATAAGGTCGATAAGGCAGAGATCTCAGCCATTTGGCGCTCATCACTTATTCAAGCATAAGTAGCTCGTAGACATTTTATACTCTCCACTTTTTTAGATGTGAGCCATAGTGTCGACCGATATTTACTGTGTTCACTCGAATCAGATTAATATGAACGGACACCCTATTAACCAAATCGACCACTGATTTCGGTCATGCGTACATGACTTTACACCCCCTAGGCTTAATGTATGCTGCTCAACGGTAAGGTCGAAACAAAGGTGGTGGTTGACTGCTACTTAGTCAAGTTCCCTGTCCTGACTATAACCCTCGGACTGACGAAGCTTCTGCGTCAGAAGTGAAACGTTACCCAAAAACTGCTCTAACCGATTGCCCCCAAATTTATTTGCATACTTTCTAACGTGATATGAGCTCTCATTCACACACTTACACTCCGCCGCATTGCATACCATTTTTAAAAATTATGACTGAATGAACAGCACGCATAATGAGCACGGGTCACAGACAACGTGATTTATCGCACAGCGGGATCTAAGTGATTGGGTGATCTACCGTTCACCTCGGTCCAGGTGACCCAAATCATTGTTTGTTCTGAAGTTATCGCGTGTACATATTCGCACGATTAGCAATCAGTATCACCATGGCAGGTTCCGTTTCAGGTCAAGTAACCCTGGGGAGAGGATGTTTCAGTAACTGAGGTCATATTTTCATTCTGAATTTGGAATCGTAGCGTAGCAATTTACATAGTCGGAAGTGCAATAAATTTATAATTTTAAAGCTGTTCTAACACAATATCAAAACATAAGATCAATTTAAAAAAAAATAATGTAAAACTATTCGATTATGTAGACATTAAAGAAGAATGGAATCAAAAATCGGGCGAACAAAAACGTAATTGAAGTATTAAACAAAGCAAAAATATGTAACGAGGTGTACAGAAAGGGTATTTGACAAAATAAATGTGCCATTTTTTTAAAGAAAGTAAACTGATAGTAATGTAATTGTACTGTACTATAACAAAGTACGACCCAGGAGGAATAGAGAATGATTTATGTGATTAAGCTGATAACCCTATTTGAAAGGAGTTACTTCATTTATAACGCAACAAAAATTATTTCATGGCTTATTAGGTGGATTTAGTTGGAGCATATTGTAAGTTATAGAATTGAGCTGGGTTTACCCTGCGCCCAATGCCGCCGTTATTCTATTATTTTAATTCAGAATTCGAGGGTAGATTTTAAAAAATATCATATCTTTGCGCAATTTGGAAATGGCCTCACTTCAATTTATACTAAATATCGACCAAAAAAATTCAAAAGATTACACTGTCGTGTATATAGGACAGACAGCCGGTGAACTTCATTCTAGTATTGAACAGCACAAGGAGCTAAAAAATGAACCTCTACAAATTGAGACGGCTTTTCAGTCTCTAATCTAAGACTCAACCTTAGCTGAATATATGTCGGAGATAGGCCACAGTGTGGACCTTGATAACGTAGATGTACTGCGGCCTAGCATTTGACAATAGTGGAACGCCTGCATACAGAGACAGTGCCAATGTGAGCCACAGTGTCAACTGACAAATTTAACTGGTTAGTGTACCTTGCATTCATCTCTACTGTAATGAATTTTGTTACCTTCCAAGCTAATTTGGCCAATACGACCAGTGCTTATATCCTGTTTTTGTATAAGGAAATTGTTCATATAATACGATTTCACTTTCTGGACAATGTGATAACCTGTTGCAGTTATTTTCCTAACTATTGTTGGTGCCCATTTCACACCTTTGTGCGGCCGAAATCTGTGTTTACCACCATACCTCAAAATTTGTAACCAACCCGGAATGTCAGGTTTAAAGTCGAACGTCATATCAACTGTGCGACCGAAGCCCCACGACTTTTACAATTACTATATTGCTGTACACTGATAGCATTTTAGCTGTTGCAAAAAATCTAAAGTTGCATGCGCTTCCGTCACATAATTCATTTATCACTTACTTGTAAACAAAGAATGTTGTATGGCCATCATTTTAAACTGTAAAACATTCATACAAAATAAATTGATTGGGCTCCACGATTTTGGATGCAATAACTAAAATAGATTAGTAGTAGCAGCACTACAAAAGATAAAATTACAAATATCACGTAACCGTTGTGTTGTGGTGAGCACAACTGTAGCACTTACACTCAAAACCCCTTTCTGACATTTTGCAGTCATTACTTAGCCATATCATTAAAATGCGGTCTTTTCAGACATATTCTGCAATATTCCCCAATACACGATCCATCTATTGGTGTATGGTCGAGCAGCTTCTAGATTGGCTAACAAATTCAGCTATCTAATTCACAACATAATACCAAACACTCGAGTTATCGTTAGCCGTAAACACAACATATAATAATGAATTAGGGGTGAATCTACTATGAAAACCAGTTGAGGTGTGTAATAATATAATAATAATAATAAAAAAATAATAAAATAAAAAATAAAATAAAAATAAAATAAAAAATAATATTGAAAAGGAGTCAGTCAATCAATTTGTTAGTAGGCGGTGCAATGGCATGATCACGAAACGGGCGCTTTTTGATTTTGAGATCCACTATTCAAACCGACGTTGAATAATTGAAGATACTTCCTCAGCCGTTGTTTGCGTAAAACGCATCATCCTACCATTGGATGTAAACATAGCATTCACTTTGGGCAAATGTAGCCAGAGGTAAATCATATCCACCTGATAAGCTACAAAAATATCAGTAATCAGTAAGCTGATTACTAATTTTGTACTCAATGGCTACTTGGTAAGCCTATCGAATAAATCCGACACGACGTTGCCCGCTGATTTCGTTTAATATTCCACGCGTGCTTGCTTTCACTCGTATACAGAAAGTGTATCATTCTTGGTGATCCCAGAGAAGATTACCTGGCAACTTACCTGAAATTCTAACGGTGTGTTGATTTCAATTGGTCTTTGTCGATTAAGGTTCGATGTATTATACGAGAAGCACGAATTTTGCTGGTTTGAACGCAGGCATTTGGCACTTAGACGCTGCGAATTGGTAGCTTATTGTACACAGAAAATACGCGTGATCTTATTCGGTAAACGTTTCCAAACGCTCGGGTAGTTTCTTGGTTGTAAATCGAGAGCAACAGAAAGTTTAACTCGTTGGTTGATAGAATTCAGCTAATAGACAAGTTTAGGCTAAAATAACAATTCAAACTCTAGCCCAATTAGCATGTCCCACTTGATCAACCTGGCGAGATTCATCTCGTCCCCGACCCGGGTGTGTTAGACACCCTGCCGCGTTCACTTATCCATCGACATGCGTCCTCCAGCTTCGTTCAAACCAATCTCTTTCCTATTGGTTGCCAAAGTGGACGCTTCTTCATTGCGATTGGCGAGGTCACGCGCAACGAGGATTTGGTGTCACACCGGGGTTGTGGATAAATTCTCGTCAGTTTAACACCCAGGTGATCAAGTGCAGTGAGATGTTGAAACAAGCACAGGAGAATGTCGCGGAGGATTACGACTTGGATGATCCAGGGTATGTTATGCAGGCATTATTTTTGAAAATAATTTACTAAATCTTGTAAATAATCAAACTAATTCCGCCATAATTACATGTATTTTTAAAGTAACCAATATAATCTTATTACTTGGATGTGATGGCATGCGTTAACTATTCAACGTAAGCTTATGGTGTGAAAACCTTAATTTAATTCATTTATTTTGCCTTCGTTGGAATCAACCGAACAGATTATAGCACGATATTGCATGATTCTGCCATTTTGCACGCGTGAAGACATGTGTTCCATAAAAAGCACCGTTTTGCTTATAAAAACAAGTCGTAGCGCTTGTGCATCAAAATGCAAAATATGATGGAAAAGTTTTAGATCGTATCTCTCAGTTGGTAAATGCGTTCACCCGAAAGCGGGAACTTCTCATCGCTTTGACCAAGAAGTGTCAACAACACGTATGGAATTTTGTAGGAATTCTGTCTGGCACATCAAATATTATTCTAAATGAACTAGTATTTTGTTATATGGGGGTTCATTATTGACTTAATCATTTCATGATTAGACCTGGGAAGTTTCACTATACCCAAATCCATGTGCAGTTTATTATAATGTGCAGTTTCTTTGACTTCACAGTACATATTACCAATTATTAACTGATAAAATAGCATTACCAAAGAGAATATTTTAGGACATAGGAATTTGAAAAAGCGACTGTACAGATTGTCGATGGTCTATGATCTATTTCACTTTACATGACTATTTTTTGTTTTCGACACCGATTTACGGCTGGAAGTTGTGAGTTTCAGCACGTATTGATAGATTAACCATCATTCACTAGTATGGCTAATTGAATACCATACGCTAGATGTTGGCATTTAGCGGTGGTGGTGCATATTCATCTATCATATTGTTCAATTTATGCTTGTTGTGAAAGCCAAGCAGAATAAACTTATGGTAATTAGGTGTTTTTGTGTAGCGGTGGTGATAAGTTGCAGCATTACTCCGGGCTTCGGTTGGCTATAGGTTTTGCTTTATTTACTTATTCTGCTTGATCGAAGTTTCTCTTGTTTACTAAAATGTAATCCATACCAAATACAGCACGTGTAAACCAGTAGTTTTTGCATAAATCGCTCGGTAGTATGTACGTAGTACTGGATAAAAGGTCATTCAAGGGCTTCGTAAAGTAGTCTTACATAAATATACAATGCACCACTCTACAAGCACTCCTTTGAATGCCACTAGTATACACTAGACCAAAATTTTAAAAATGCGGTAGCAACAGATGGCTGATAAATTATACTCGACATCGATTCCAAGGAGTCAATAGTGCATTGGATTTTCTCCTCGAGACCTATACAAGAAATTAATTTAATTGCTGAAAATACCTGTACACGAATAAAGTCATTTTCATCTTCTTCTACAACAAGTGATGGAACCACCACTTTCCATAGTACGTTGCTGTTACTTAATTAAACGAAATTGTTCTTCTAATTTGTAGTAGTGATGCTCTAAAATGTTTGAATTTCGTAGCCCATCATTAACAATTATTGTCTCCCATCCTCAATGTTGAGCTCTAAGTCACTTAACCTGCACAACTAAAGGCATTCATGTCGTACGAAAAAGTAGATGGCCAAGATAATATTTGCGTGATGCTCCCTGAAGCCGATTCACTGGTCTTTATCAGACTGTTTGATGCGTTCATTCATAAGAGTTAGAGGGGATCCGCTGGATATTAAAAATGAACACAGATCTTCAGCATTTGTCCTAATAAAACTAAATTGTATGAAAAAGGTCAAGTAGTACGGTAAGCTTGGACGAACAGAGTCGTTGATCACACCGCGAGTTTGATCATCCGAAAAATTGTGCACGTGAATCAGTCACCTGATCTTAAAACAGAATCAACGTTGTTTTCTCATTCAGCTTAATCAGAGTAAACCTCATAGACCTGATGTCAGAACACAGGCCAAACTGATAAATGGAGGACGAGCTGTATTCATTTTTAAAGAAAATTAAGCCTAACTATTCTCCAGTCCTTTATCCAGTTCTACTTTACTGGCTACACTTCACGAAAAATCCTTTTGTAAAATCCCAAATTAAAATTAGGGTAATGTAATTCATTGTTTTTCGCCATATTCTATATTATTTACGAGAAAAGGATGTCAGTTTTTCAATCCGTAGCTCAGGTCTTCAACGTGTGAAACAATTCTGTGCCCTGTCTTTTCATTCTTTCTTTCACGAGGGCGTTAAATCATCGGTTCAAGTACCAAGCTAATTAAATGCAACAGAATGTGACAGATTGATCTGTAATTTTTCACCTATCTGCTCTTGACTGTTTCGTTGACAGCAGGGTCGAATAAAACAAGAGGAGCAGCCAAGGTCATCAAAATGAAATAATTGACTGTTTAGGCTGATGGGGTGGCGTTACATCCAGGTTGAACACAGTTGCATCGTTTCAAATGCGCAGATTGATCAATTAACATTAATTTCATTTCACGGATAGGAAATCTTTACTCGGCTAAACGTAGTCTGATTAATATTTCGGTTCGCCAAAATAATTTTGGCATTTTCGAAGATTATTTTCGGTAAAATAGAGACAGATGTAAACATTTTCTGTTAGTAAATTCATTGGACGATATCTAAGAATAATTTTCATCAACTAAAATTCTCTCAGAAACAAGAAATGGCCCTTCTTTATTTGAAAGTTCTGTTTTTGTGATGATTCAATATGTATTATGACCGCTACGAAACCGATAGTTTGTTAAAATGTGTGATATGTATGGGCGGAACATTCAACAATATATATGATGGCGAGGGCAATTGCGCCTGATCATTTTTCTGCACTTTAAACCCTTGCCCTGGAATAATTCTGTAATAAAATATTCGAACACAATTGTTCGTTGTAGTAAGGTTTTCTAGCACTGGCTTCGATTTAAGTCATTATTCAACAATATTTCATTGTTATATATTTTTTAAATTGATTTTGCTGATTGGATTTCTTTTACGTGAATCAAATCTATAGATTCGACTGAGAGCGATGTATTTCATAGTGGAAATATGCACAAAGTCCTAGACAATGTTTTAAGAATTGGTTATTTTTTACAGTTCACCCTACGGAACCCTCACTGGTTCGGATAGGAAACGCCGCCGTGGTGTAAGTCACATTTATTCATTCATCCAATCAGTCAGTCGAGTATTAAATATGTAAAACAGTATATAGTTTCTATGGTATTTCCAAGTTTTTCAAACAGTCTGAAAATTCGTGGCATGACAGAAGAAAACTTGCCCTTACATATTTCTTGAATGCACGTGCGTATGAAATCACAAACCTGATCCAAGTAAAGTGCCACGCAGTCATAGACTGCAGATGGTCTAAGTTACTGTCAGGTTGCCCATTTTTAGACAGAAATGAGAATGAAAATATAAAATAGGAATGTCAGTGACACTCCAAGAATCGAGATTTTATGGTGAAAAAAGCAATTGCTTTACATGTAACATTGGATGACAACTATTACAAAAAATAAAATGTAATCAAAAACACATTGTTACCTGTTTGTCTGGGTTCAATATACAGGGCCGAATATGGGGTGTTGTTTGATATATGCAACTAGTTTTGCTTTAAATCATCAAATGTTGTTGCATTCACAACGTCTTGCGTTAGTGCATTCTATAGAAAGCAGATACGCGCATCGAAGAAACGGCGCCGACAGTCAAGTCTTGAGTGCGGTATTGCGAGGCAACTTGAGTGACTACGTGTATTCCGAGGGGAAATTATTTTTATTAGATCTAGAGAGGGTGGTTTTCGATTCGCAGTATTTTTAAGCTAGAATAACGTCGCTCCTCATTCGCCTCATTCCATTGTGATTCTGCATGCAACTCACAAACGTTGGCATCAAATTAACGCAGTATTAGCTACATAACACAGAAGCACTGCACGATTTAACACTGTGTAACTTAGTTTGATTTATGAAGGTACACACATTTTTATTTTCAAATGATCCTTGCCTCTCGGAAATAAACAGCCTAGCTGAGCTTCGTTTACGGAATAGGCGATAACATGCACATATATGAAAATTTTAGTATATGGGACATGCAATATACAAGATCTTGAAATGTCTTATGTGGCAGCAATTGATTTTCAAACAGCTCTATTTCCGCTTGGTGTTTGATAGATTGTTGTCAGCATATTCCGTATACCACACGCGGACCTAGGATAGTAATGTTTAAACAGTCATACTTTTAGAACATTTGTATTTTGGTGCCGAATTTTTTTATTAAAATAAGTTTACAAATCACCACACTTGTAATAATTGAGTTGCGTTTATTTGTTTGTTCTTTTATGTAGATAAGTCTCAGCAAAATTTTCATATATTTCTTCTATGAATTTTCTCAATCTTTGGTGCTTTCACTAATCAGGTAATTGAAAAGCGTCGGCGGGATCGCATCAATTATAGTCTTTACGAATTGAAACGTTTAATCCCAGACATTCACCGCAAACCAGTAAGTGAAAATTTCATAATGTTTCCGACACTATTCATATCGCTAGTCTGTGTTGGAAAATTTAACAGAAATCTGTTGATCTAGTGATTTCATGTCTATTGATGTCAGGCACATTTCTGATTTTGGTTTCCGTGGTGAAAATCCTGACAGGTAGGTGATAAAGTTTACCGATAAGGCGCTGATCGTCCACATGGGTCGTGTTCTACATTCATCTTATCGGATGGAGACCAAAGCGAAAGATCACACCTCGTTTGTATGTGTGTGATTGGGTAATGGACAGATAGGTTCACGTGTCGTTAACATTGTGCAACTAGTTTGGTGGTCTACAAGTTTCGGGATTTCAAATAATAATTTGTAATTTAATTTTTAGCCGCATATTTTAGATTTCACCTGCGTACATTCAAGTATCATTGAACAAATTATGAATTTAAAGATATATCTTTCGTGTTTTGCTTTTCGATCTAGTCGGTGGAGAATTTTATCCACATCCGTTATACTTATTGTCCGTTCTCAACCAGTTCGTCCGAAAGGATCCACCTGCATGTCATAGCATCAGCGGTTTCGCTGCAAGTCAGCTGGAGTATTAGTTTCTATGCTCAGGTTCGAAATTAATAAGTTTCGCATATAGACGTTCGTGTATGCTTGTCTATGTGAAAGTTGCACCAACGTAATGGACAATTTCCCCCTTTGTTTCTTTTCGTTTCCATGTGACGCAGTTGAGCAGCTGTGGATTTCATGAACCAAGTCGTAAATAGGAAAAGATCGTGGGAGTGATTATCCAGTGTATGCCTGTCCGATCACCCCTTCACGTTCATTCATCCCTTCATTATCATGGCCTGAGCAGCTGCACTGCCAATTAGAAGCAAGTTGAGAGCACTGAAGAAAATCATTCAACGACACTCAGCTCGAATGCGAACTAGGTAATATATGAAAGACAGATTAGTGACATCTGCAACAGCTAGACACTATTTTGTTTGCGAGCATCCTCGATGGAGTCGAATCATTGCTAGATTCCCTTCTAGGATCTGTTTCTTTGAATATTGAGAACATGTACGGTTTTGAACAACACACCATCAATACCCATTTTAATTAAACCTGGACTTTCACGCACAAACATTCAGGTCTTATATTATGGATTATTGGTTAACCAGCATTCGGTTTATATGTCTATATGCTTATTTTCTAAAACTTTCTTTCGATCAGAAACTAACCATTTTTACAACAATTTTCGATTAAGTACAATGAACTGTTTTCCAGGGTACAACTAAGCTGGAAAAAGCTGAGATACTTCAAACAACCGTGGAATTTTTGCAAAGGTTACACAAAGAAGGTAAGCTTCCACTTGAAACTGACTGTCACTTTACTTATCAAAGCCTCTATGTAGGAGGAAAAAATTTCCCCTTTTATTATTGGTTCTAAAGCATTTTAAGTACTTAACCGTCGACAGACACGGTGGTGTCGCATGCATACACGTCTCATCTGAGATAATCTGTCAAATAAAGAACTAATTTTTTAGATGTTCGTGCAAGTGACAGCTCCATCTTTTACAGACAGATCTGAGTATGGATGATTGAAAGTAGTCACAGAAAAGTACACATGTTTCGAGTAATTAATTTGGAGTTGAGGGCAACCTATACATCTGTATGCGTTAATGCATCCCATTAGGCAGTTGAATGCCGACACATCGTATGCTCGTGTGTCCCGAATCACAAATGTATCGAATTTGACTTTGTCCTTAAACTTACGTGTTCTCCGCCATCATCAAATTTCTAAAGCCTGATGCGTTGTGTTTCAGGCCATGTATTTTCATCCGAGGTGCGCTCAGTGGAGCTCCGTCGCTCCGGGTTCAAAGAATGCCTCTTGGAAGTTAATCGAGTTCTCGCCACTTTTGAAGGGATGAATTCACATTGTGACGAAATGAAACGAGTGATATTATCACATTTACATCAATATGATCAGCAAAAAGATTCTGAAGTTAAAGCATACTTAGCAAATATTGCTGCAGTTGCACGTGCACTTGGTAATTCGAACAAGCAAAGTGGATACCAAAATCATCAAATTAACTCTAACTATACTTGGCACACAGACACCGATTTCGGGAAATTCCCCCCCACGATTTCACATGAACAACACATGGAAGTAAATGATTTTCAGCGATTCAAATCAAATCTGAACGAGAATTATTCAGCCACTTCCGTTTTCGAACAGCCTGCTCAGACTACTCCATTTAATTCAAGATTAAGCAAAACATTTCACCCAAATCAAAATCCCACTCACTCCTACCTGGGAATTCCAAAACAAGTTATTCCATATTACCCAAAAGAAGCATCCCAATACCCTACAAAACAAATACCTCAACAATTCACTACCCAATTTCCTGTTGCGCAAGGTCCCAATGAAAGTCAATCAACTTCTTCTCCACCGTTTCATTCTACTCCGGATGACACTGAAATTATTACGAGTCCCCCAGGTTTTGGTAGAAGTGCATCGCACACGACCGATTTGTTTTGTGAGCCCGAACACACAAAGTTTGAACTGGATGATTTCAATAATAAAGCTGCGTCGGAACCTAGTTCCAACAAATCGGAATCATTGTTAGCACAGCTGCAGGCTGTTTCACCGAAACACTTAAACCACGAGAATGAATACACTTTTGAACGAATGTATCCTGTATCGCAAGAAGTTGTGGACATTCAGCCAACTTCCACCAGCGTGTGGATGGCAAGACACGGTTGCGTTAATTATGATATCGACAACGTAGCCCCAAAACAGTACAGTTGGCAAATGAATCACACAAATGCTGATAAGTCCATGGAATTCTCGGGTTCACACTGGTCGTATAATTATCATTCAACATGAATATTTACTTTCCCATTTTCCTTCCTGGTTACTCACTGAAGTGTTAAATTGTCAAGTGAAGATATTTTATAATTTATTTTCAATAAGTGTTTGTTATTTTGCTTTCTGACACGGGTAAATGGAAACGGTGATTGGAAGAAATTTGCGCGCCCAGCTATCTAGATATGAAATTCAGCCAGCTTGATAATTGTGGAACAATGCTTAAAACACGCTTCAACATTGCACGAATGTGCAATCGTACAGCATTTCTGTGCTGCGCGGCTAACATCATGCTAAATTGATTGGCCATCGGTGGTGAGCTGCATTCTGAAACAGGCTGGAGTCTCACTACCATTTCTATTTTCTTTCTCATATCTGTCTAGGCCTAGGCAACCTGACAGTATCTTAGCCCACGTGCAGTCTCTGACTGTACTGCACTTTGCCTGGATCTGGCTTGTGTGTTCATTCATTCATTCATTCAATCCATTATACTAATCAGGACTTAATCCTGATTAAAAGGCGAAGTTTTCAGTAAATAAATTAGAACGACACGTTAGATTGTCAATCAATTGACGCTTTCAGTGTTACCAAACAAGATATTTGATGTAGTTTGCCAAAGGGCTGTGTGAAAAATTCAAGATCTAAGATTTATTATCAAATAAACAACTCGGAATACAATAACTTAGGCTAAATTAATATACAATTCCAATATACTGGAGTATCAATTTTCGGTTTTGGGGTTGGTGTAACATATGTACACTTATGTAATGCCGGTCTACATTTCGTTGGAAAAGTTTTGTGCTGGAGATTTGTCTTGTGACAGTGCTTGCATCTTGAAATCACTAAACGTATTATCAGAAAGTGGATGCCAACACAAGATGGCTCAACATGAAGGCTTCCAATTTTCGAAATCTGTTTAATGAATGACTCTAGAGATATCTTAACACGGAAAAATAGTTACTATAATGGTAATAGCTTACTCCGAGCGTGAGCTCGTGACTACCTGCTGGAATATTGGTCCAATGTTTTAATATCTTCCACAGTGTCTGACGTTGCATTTTTTACCCTGGTGGCCGGGCTACGGTATGCTC
Organism: Atriophallophorus winterbourni; assembly: GCA_013407085.1. Classification (NCBI taxonomy): domain Eukaryota; kingdom Metazoa; phylum Platyhelminthes; class Trematoda; order Plagiorchiida; family Microphallidae; genus Atriophallophorus; species Atriophallophorus winterbourni. Next base: position 17,690 of record JACCGJ010005680.1, read on the forward strand.
GAATTCCCATAAACCTGAGAGTAAGCCAAATCAATGCAGTAGCTGCTCATAGGATTTTCTCTCGATTTTGGTTAATTAGTGTTGAAAGCTGCAGCGCAGTTTTCCTAACCAACCCAAGCTTGAGCTGCTATTCAAGACTGAGTATATACATATATTTGATATGTTGGAAAATGGCACATTATTATTTTCGTAATTTTTAACAAGTAAATTAATGCAACTCGATATTGAAAATATCACGAGAAAGCTCGTTGAACGATTGAACTCTAATCACAAATCCTCATTTCCACTCAGCTAAACGTGTAGTCAATAAATTAATACTTTACTTCAACTGCATCTTTTAATGCCAAAGCTTAGTCGAACTTCGCTCACGAGCGTATTATTTCCTAACGACAAGACACTGTCGATAGAAACTATTATTTTTAAGTGCTGATGATGACCTTGCGGCACTTTGCCAGGGCCAGGTTTGCGATTCTACACATACATTATTTTTACGCTAAAAGCGTTCAGGTTGAAAAATAATCTTGTCAACAAATTTTTGTAGAATGATGTCAACTGTCACACTATAAATCTAAACTGGTCACACCTTTTTATAACATTAGGTCTACTCCAATTTGGTATGTTGATTATAAATCTCTTGATCTATATATTTTCGATGATACAGTGAAATTCTAAACAAGAATTAAAATCTTATCTGCATACAATTGCATCATACACCTCACGACCGGTTTTGTGCTGTTTGCACTCATCCGGTAAGAACAGTAGGGTCAGGATCCGAAAGCGCTTGAAACAGTGGAAGAATGGTAAACAAGTTGCGCTTGTATTCCACTGTTGGCTAAGGTTGGTACGACCAACATGTTCAATAACATGAGCTCACACTCATTTTAACTGGGTTTGAACCCATGACCTTTATATGCTTGCTCGCTTTTTAAACATTTATTCCAACTCTCATTTCATCTCAAGCATTCTATTTGTTCATTTTTATAAAAACCGCATTGAAAACCATTGAAAATGTTTGGAATGACCATGCAGCCATCGGCTGTTACAACGGACCCATCACAGTTTTATTCCACAGCCAAATCATTGAATTGCGTTTAAATGTTGCAACCCGTGATTTCTTAAATCTGGATTTTAGTTGCGCTATATTTATTATTATTTGTTTTCTTCCCTTAACACGTTTCCCATTTATTCATGTTTTCCAATCTATGCGATCGATTTTTGTTGAGACCCAATTTTAGGAATGCCGGGCTACAATAGATTCATTACTGCCATTAATATCACCCGGTTGTAAATGTATCCATAGAAAACTTCCAATGCCCGCGTGGGTAAGACAAAGTTAACTGCCAAATTAAAATTAACTTTCACCAGCAATACGAAACGTCTAGGCAGGAGGAAGGGACAGAAAATGACGAAACAGATTTCCCTATCATCACACGCGGTGGTTAATTGCAGCGGTTCGCATTATTGCCCCGTTGTTACTGAGTCTCATTTCACTGAAGCTAACCAGCTGGACAACAGAAACGGGATTGGTTCCCAGTCAAGAATGAAACGCGCATTGTATCGAATCACATATGGACGGATTACTTGGCACGTTAATGATCAAAATCTTTGGTGTTGAACGTATGATTAGGAACAGCAGACATAGACTTATGTTATGACTACTCTGTATGGAGTTATTTCCATGTTGTCACAATGTTTAAATAATACAATTTCCATCATTCTGCTGAAATTTAGGAGTTTCGCAATCTGCTTCGTACGACAAATTATACAATTAGCAAACTACAGTAAGATTGACATACGCTTTGCGCATAACAGTTTGTGACTTCTGCCACTATTTTCCACTTGCCAGATAAGATTCGACTATCCGTATGTAAAGCTCCTGGATTTTTATAGATGGTTCTAAAAAAATATTTTGACGTGCAGCGGCGTGGTCAACATATCTTCCATGAGATTGCATCCTTCGTTTGTCTAGCTGAAATTACTAACATGAATGGCTAATCAAGCAACTTAGACCCGTATGGGCATATCATATATGTGGTTATATAAAACACATTGTCGTAAATGTAATGATTAGCCCTCGGGATGTCGCTAATATTTTCCAACGCTTATCATTGCCAATTTCACTACAGGATACAGCGGAAAATAGCGTCAAGTATAGTTTCTAAAAGTTACTCAACAGTGGCGTGAATCAAACTACAAGCTTTCGATTGAAAGGTGCACGTTTGAAACCACTCAACCAAGACGCACCGAAAACAGTTTAGACTTATCGAAAACCCCTTATCCACAAAACATTGTAAGATTTTGACATATGATTTCCGTGTTGTAACACGCGCAGATTTCACGCGAGCTTCAAAAGGTTCAATTTATTAATTCATCAATTCGATATGTGTTTGCCTTGATATTTGTGCATATATTGGATTTCACCGTTTATCACAAAAAGTGGCCTCCCCGTGTCACTTCAATTGTGGAGAGCTAGTCACATGATGTGGTCTAAGCTACTATGATAAAAGTTAGCCCTGTTATTATTGGCAGGGAAAAATGGTTAAACTTGGCAGCATGGCTTTTGAAAACACCACAAATACGAAGTAATTTTTTCATTCAAAGATACACTTCCATCGTATAGCTTACTTCAATAACCAGCAATTTTCTTTGAAAAATAGTTTTGGATATCAGATAGCATAGCAAAATTATACGTCAACAAACTACCTTAATAGTTATTTCATGTTTGCAATCTAACAGGATTGTGATTAATTGCTAGTCTTTAATTCATCTTGTTTAATTGCCAAAGAAACATGCCAAAAAACTTGGTTTTCATGAGGATATTGAAGCATAGGGCTGCTTGTTCCATTTTGAAATCTTATTATCGCTAATCATGTGGTATAGCTTTATTTTGAATTCTGATTTCCTTTTTGTAACACAAGTAGATCTTACGCCAGCTTCGAAGGGCTCCGTTTATTAACTTGTATACTAGAAATATGCTTAACCTTGATAGCTTTGTTTTTTAGATTTTTGTGATGGAATCTTTTTTAAAATACAAAAAGATTGTCATATAAAAGTTTCGAAACAATGTTATATCGATAATTCAATAATAGTAAAACGAACGTTTGCAGAAACCTCAATTAAAGCCTGGCCTTGTGGATGTTCTTCTAGCTTAGAATGAATATTTTTCTTCACAATAAAGATTCATATTTAGTTTAATATATCGTCGTTTTACCAACAATAATTATGCAAGATCGTTTCTTCCACTTATTCTTCCTATTTTAGATGCGGAGCAAACGAGGAAAAACGCATGGAACCAGTAAAACTGAACTAAACTATCTGTCATATTTCAAAAGTTTTCATTTTTCCTTTCTCGCGAACAACACGTATATCCTAAACGGAATGACTTGACTCCCTTAGGGCAGATCATAGTTTAATTTGTCTAACACTCCAGAAGCAATTCATCACACATCTGTGTTTGAGCAGGGGACGTCTACCACGTGACACTTATGAGCTAACAGAGTTACAGATCACAAAGTTGACAAGATCTTGTTCGTCTCTCGTAATGGATTTAAACAGTTGACGGTAGCAAGAACGAAAAATATGAAAATGACAAACAACACGCACAAACAATGCAAACAAAGGAGTCATTTCCCTTGAATCTACATGAAGGAAGGATTCTAATTGACAATATTTGACTGTAATCTCTGAACACGAACTAAACCCAAAACAAAAGTTTGCAATCCCGGCTAACAAATGTAAGCACACAATGTTGTGACCAAAAATAGCTCTAAGACTTTAGAGTAGCTTGCATTTTATTAATAAATAAAAATTGTTAGCAATTAACTTAGTGAATTAGGGTGAATTAACTAAAACGAGCAGTTGCTGTTATGCTGTGCTTTATTCAATATTTCAGATAATGAGATTAAATATTTCTCTTTTGAATATATTGGGACATGTCGGTCGATAAGGCTTTCACGAAATTGGATGGAAGGACTGATGGATATCGTTTCTCATCCTTTCGCACTTGCATGGAATGTATTCAATTGACTAGACGGTGAATGAATATGATCAATGTGATACAACGAACAACTTTCATCATGAGCATCATCATAGTTATTATCATTGTTAACGTCATTATAATGATCATCACATCACTATCATCATCGGTGTGGTCGTCGTCGTAATCATCATATTTTAATTAAGCATCTCCACGCTTACACTTGGAACTATTTGACTAAAAATAATTTCACGAAAATATGTTTTCCTGGGTTGAATAAAGAAACGTGGTAGTAGGTCTACTCCTCCCTATGAGGGAAACAGTTGGTAGATGCACTTAGCCAGTCATACACATAAGTAACCAAGCAAACTAAACCTTATTTGAGCTCATCAGCAGTGCTATCATCCGCTTCGAGTAGGATGCGAACGCCCGACCATCACCACGCCTTAAGACTTAGGCGTTTGACCGATCGCAACTAAGCGTTTATGAATCTGTCTCCAGACTTGCACATTTGAGTGGCTTTGTTTGCTCGACCAGTCCAGAAGGAGCCAGCAACATCTGCTGTGGTCGCTCAACCGAACATATCTCTGTGTCACGTCTTCCCATCCGATACAGTGTAAAGCTACCAGCGATTAGATCTGATGGGCATTGTTGTTCAAGCGATTTTTGGAGAGTATGTTGTTTATGTTTGCGACTACTCATCTGTGCCAAGCTCATCGAAATATTCAAAAAGTTGATCACGATGGTCCATAATGGAAGCACTGGACTCATGTTTCGTTCTTATTTGTGCTCATTATCAGTGCATATCCTCCGCTCACAGCGATAGGCAGTACTCAGTAATTCGGCTCCAGTTGCGCGATGGCGGCGTGACGTACGTTTACCAGCCAAGAGCTGCATCTGCTTTTCTTTAGATTGGACACGGAGATATACATAGTGACTCCAAAGTAGGGTTTCAAGAGCATGTTCTTTCCAACTCGCACTATACTATTAATCATATATATATATATATATATATATATATATGTGTGTGTGTGTGTGTGTCACTCTGAATCGGACTGCAAAGTCATTCTAAAAGCTGCGAAACATGAAACCATCATGAGCTTGGGATGTAAATCTATGGTCGACATCGATCTAATAAGATCAACAATGATAATGAGTAACCCAGCACTTTGCTGCATTTGAAATATCTGTCGAATGTCGCTTTTTTATTGGAACATGCTATATGATTGGATTGGTGCTAACCTATGTTGCTTCTTTCTGTTCCGTCAATGTCGCCTTCCACACTGTTTTTCTGACCTGTCATTATCCTATTGCTTTACGGAACCTTTTGCTTATTTTGACCTTGATTTACTGCGCACAAGTTGTCGTAATCTCGATTGCGTGGGACGGTCGAACATTTGAACTTGATTTGATTTTTGACTCGTTTACGTAACTTGGTACGTACTCGATATCGTTTTGACATTGACCCGGATTTTACCCGGTTGACCCCAATATTTGAGGTATGTTTTGACTATATTTTGATTGCCTCAATACAGTACCGCTTTTATAGACAAATCCGCTTTGGGTTCTGATATACCTCTGGGATTTTGCGCGTCACTCAACTTGGGACGTTTCATTGATTGTCAAATACAATCAAAAACCTATGCGTTTCATTTTCCCACGATTTTTGATTACCAGAGTTTGTACAAGGAGAAAGTAATACCTTACCTTAAAACTCAGTTTCATTGACAACCAAATAGCTGAAACATTTTAAATAAGAGCGAAGATTTAATGCAATCATTCCATAGAATTTTTTTTACAGCCAGTACATTGTTAAGCATTCATAGATTAATCAAATGTGTGAAGTTATTAGGAAAAAATGTCAGCAAACTCACATTAAAATTCAAATGTGATTGTGTGTTACTAAATGAACATCAATTTCACTTATATTTAACTGCGAGCTCACCAAAAATTATTACGTAGCAACAAAGAAAAAGATGATCCAAATCTCACCACGTCGTCATCAAATGTTACGATATTACTTACAAAACGGGAGTAGCATATTTTGTAAATTATATTCCCCACAAATATTTTGTTCAATCGGTTACGCGAAATTATGATTGTTTTTCGTCTTTTCAGTTTGTGTTTAAATGATGCAAACGAAATGGTTCAACATTCAGCTTCTCCCAGAGCGGAAGAGGATGAAGTTGTATCCGTTCATGATGAAATCAATGAAGCATTTTGGCTCGTAGCTGACAAAGCTAAAATTAGAAAATAAAATAATCTTGATTTACTTAGAGTTTGAAGCGGCCAGATAAAATTAAATTGTCGTAAATGATAATAGAAAATCAATTTGATTACACACAGGAAACAATGTACACGCAATGTCTGTCCAGGTTTAGCGTTCAAAATGTAACTGTGTTTGGCAATATATGGTAGCTGTTGAAAATTTAAGTAAAACGTTTTGACTAAGTGGTGGTTTCAAAAGCTACTAATTACTATATCCAAATATACGCGACTCTCCCTTTTATTCTAATTCTATATATATGAAATCGTATTACATAAATCCCAGTAACGTTTGCTTCCTAACGCAATTTCCATGTAAAAATCTATGGTAAATTTTAAGTGCGAGGATCAGAGAAACAAAACACACGCTTTATGCATTTTTCTTTGACCTTGACCTCACTTCTAATTTCAGGCTTTTTGACCTGAGTACGTGGACTGCAAAAATTGGTGAATGCTTAAAATTGAATATTTTGTGCTTCTTTAATGAATCATGATGAGTAAATCTAGAAACAAAGGATCATTCAGAGTCAAGTCTCCTTATATGAGCAATCTACGCTGTCGAACACATTTTTTTGTAATTTTAGTTGTCACAGAGCAATAATTATTTAATCGGGAATATTTTCAATCAATGTACATATTTTAATATAACTATTCTAGTTTAATTATAATTAGCTTCTGGAAAAATTCCAATGAATTCCTGTTACTTAATTTAATATAATTTAAAGGTTACTTTTCCTGTTTTGAATTGACCTAAGTATCCTTCGGTATCATTCATTGCGTACATAAGACAAAATAATTTTATTTACCCTGGTTGATGCACTTTGTTTGAGACCAGTCTAGGTGCATCAGCGAGCTAAGTTTAAGCGACCCAGTTTAATCTATTTAGATTTCTCATCGTAAATTTTTTTTCCGAGATTAGACGAATATTTAATGAGTGGTAAAACCAACCTGCTAAAGTCTCTTCCAACAATACAATGCCATGCGCGACCATGCTTTTTATCAAACTCTGCTTTTAGCTCTGCCGCAACCTTTTTAGGAAGTTCAAATCTTTTCAAAAATTGTTCAGCTGCTCCAATCGCTTCCTCTTCCATTTCCTTCGGCATGTCAACCCTTTGAATTTGCACGTTAGGCATCTTGCTCCAAAAATTATGAAGTTAATTCTGAGCCAAGTCAATCAACGATCACTTGTATGTTTTGTATTTATGGTGTCTCGGATATCGATTTATCATCTGACGCTATGAAGATCATGTTCGATTGCACATCATTTTTACGAAGCCCAATTAAATAAGCGGAACGATTGACAAGCTGGCATGCCGCATTTTGATACATCGTTTGGTTCGATCGATATATTCTACCAGAGAGTGCACCCAATATTTGTGTGCGTGCCAACAATTGAAATTGAATTTGATTAAGAACTTCTTATGGAAAAAACAGATTAATCGTTTTTATTCATTAAGATTTTAGATAAAATATTTTTACACATCATATTTTTCATCACAAACAGCTGGAAAAAGTTATAGAAACGTGGCTGAAAATTCCTATTTTGTAAGCAATATACATAATCAGAGAGGAAGATATTCTTTTCGGTATATCATATGAAAACTGAAACATGAATAATGAATTTCATCAATATCAAGCATTAAACATAAACGAATGATATGTGATATTACTTACAGTGCTTCGGTGTGACGTCGATGTTGGGTAAGTTTATAAGAGATCACAAACAGTCTAGTTTCTGAACGTATTAGAGTGAACTTAATATTTAACAGGAAATTGGCTAATCTCTCTCTAAACTACCTTGCATATCCAAAATACTCATTTGCATGCATTTCCATCACACACACCACGACCGGTTTCGTGCTGTTTACCCTCATCAGGTAGGAACCGTTTAATCCACAGAGAACGAATCCTAAAGTTTCATTCAGTAACCCTATCGACCAAAAGATACGTTTGCTTTGTTTTGCAAAGTTCCTAATACACCAAGGTTTAGCTATGCCAATTTGAGTACAGTTGAGGTAATAGCCAACAAAATGTGCGGGGAACTATTTGTTAGTAATCTCTAGTTAACTTGGCCAACACCGACATCCACCTAACCAGTTTCACGTAATTGGTGACTAATTTCTAGTCGATTCGCAAATCCCATGCCTAGTCAGATGATGCACGAGGAGAAGTTCGACAAATAATTGTACTTGCCCTGACCAGTAATATTGAACATGAAAGCGTTGAACGAACTGAAACGGGACCACATCATTGTCATACTTCCCGCCGACGAAGGAATTATGATCGTCATAATGGAAGGGTAGAACATAGCGAAAACTCTGAGCAACTTCTAAAAGAAAAGAAGAATAAACGAAGACTTGTAAAAACGAATCGAAAATAATATCAACGCGACCTTGAAGAAATTCAAACTCATGGGTGTCCCACAAGGTTCAGTAATCAATCCAACACTGTGGTTAATATTTATAAGTTATCTACGGAAAATTGTACGCTGTAAATTTGTTCTATTCACCGACGATGTAAAAGGTTATCGTTTAAAGTCAGATTTTTATTAGTAAGTAGTATATGACGTTCGAAAAGCAGGACAGAAGCACACAACCGGTTTCGCGGTTATTGCCGCTCATCAGGTGTGCGTATCCGTGACCTGACATTCGAACGCCGTTCTGACTTTGTGCTAAACCCATTTATTTGCGATTTCGAGGATAAATCCTCATTTGCAAATTGAAATTTAGCTTTTCATATGAGGACTAATCTAAGTCCCACAGTTGGCGCAATGTAGCACCGATAACTGTTTGGAATATTTTTGCAACATTCCAATAACAGCAGGATTGTAGTTATCGTTTAAAGTCAGATTTTTATTAGTAAGTAGTATATGACGTTCGAAAAGCAGGACAGAAGCACACGACCGGTTTCGCGGTTATTGCCGCGAAAAGGTTGGACGAAGGTTAACGCTGTTGAGGATTTCTTCGTTTACAAGCAGACTTAAAGAAACAGCGCCAGTGGTCAATTCAAAACAAGCTGCCCTTCAACTTCCGAAATTGCAAAATGTTGCAATATCTGAAATACACCTTTTTTATACGTACTTGCAGTCACATGCTTGAGCGGAGTATATCGCAGAAAGATCTCGGAATCTGTGTGCGGAAATTTGAAAAACAGCATGTAGTGAGCGGCCGTCTATAAGCGTGCATGCAGCGTATTCGGCTTACTCAGACGAATTTTCGGACGTTTACCACGGCACCTATTGTCAAAGATAATTAATACATACATCCAGTAGCAGACTATACAGTACAAGCTTTGACACCATGGATGGAAAAAAAGACATCACACTCATCGAAAAGATTTATCACAAGGCAACTAAAATGGTTACTCAATTAGATAATATACTATTCGAGCAGCGATTGACTAGATTTGTATTGTGCACCCTCGAGCAAATGCGCATCCACGCTGATCTAATACTGACTTAGCGTATAATCTATACGGGATCCCACGCCGATACCTCTTTAAAATTGGTTGCAATTTCCAGACCCGCAGTCACATTCTCACCCTTTAAATCCCACATTCCCGATAAAACTGTCGCCGTAACTGTCCGTGTATGCCTTTTGCGGAACAGTTTACCGCCAGAAATGGTTTTCTCATGAAACGAAATGATTTGCGATCGAATGTTACGATCTGTGTTGGCCCAGTTTAATGAAATCCCTTAGTGATTCATTCCTATACCACATACTGGGAAAAACAAATTACCCGAATATATAATTCCGGTCGAAATGTCCTCCCTCCATATCACAATTGGAGTTACTTTTGCACCTCCTTTGATGCACACAGACGCCAACATTGAAGTAACGTTTTGTTTAAATTTTATACGTATATTGTGTGAAATTATGGAGCAAATTGCTTTTCTTCCCATGAATCTCGAATCTTGAATCTTGAATCATGAGAAAACTGAGAGAAGTTTAACAAAAAAGAAACAATCCGCAAGATTCCACTATACAAGTTTCTACGCATTAAAGAAAATACCTAAAGAAAATATCCCAATGCGCCCAATAGTTTCTTTGCCTAACCTTAAAGTTTTCTAAAGAGCTACGAAGAAGATTGTAATATCTAGTGGCAGATTCAGAACATTCGGTCAATTCTGCAGAAACATTTTTGCAGCTAATTGCTTCTTTCGACTTTACTGCATAATTAACCCCAATCGAAAGAAAACACACGAAGCAAACCATATCATCTTTACACATTGAAAAATTAGAGCTCCGCAATGGAAATCGATTGACGCACGTAAGTTTATTGGAACCAATCGATCTGTGTCTGCAAACGCACTTCAATTTCGATGGAATGATAGATGAGCAAAACCAAGGAATGCCGATGGAATCGCCGATTCTCAGTCTAATAGCTGAAGCAGATCTATAACGTTTGAAACGAATCGCTCTGCTAATTATCCGACCAAAAATGTGAATTCGTTACATAAATAACTCGTTCGTGATTATGAAAAATCACAGCTGGATGATTCACATCGACTGTTCAATTGTGTATTTACTGGAATCCAATTTACCAAGGAAATTGAATTTGGCCGTTGTTAAACATTGATGGATGTTCAAGTGAAACGGATAAGCGAAGGAATATTAGAGACCTTCGCCTCACATATGAATCCAATACTATGCTTTCACATCAAGCAATCGAATATTCACACAATCAGTTGCATCAAAACTCTATTCAAAACAGCGACAACCTATTGCAGCACAGATGAACTGAGAAAAAAATAAGAATAATTGTTTGGTTTTCCAAAAGAATAGATACCAAAGAAGGTTCATAATATGCAACAGGCTTAACCGACCCCAACAAAGTAACCGAGAAGAAACAGAATCAGACAAACTCCGCTATTTGCTCAACATATCTACGAAATTGCAGCAGGAGTACTTCGGCTACTAGGAATCAACATCGCGCATAAACCCGCGTCAACACTTCGCATCCATTTCAACAACAAGAAAGACATTGTGGCGATAGAAGAACTGTCAAATATCGTATACAAGATTGCGTGCAGAGATTGTGAAAAGAACCACGTCAGAAAACAGGTCGTAATCTGAGCATACGACTACATGATTTTCAGTTAGCGGTACGCAGAGATGATTGGAATTCATTAATCCCAATACATATTGACCGATTCAGGCAATAGTTTGACTGGGAATGCACAAAAATATTAGCCAATTAAAACGACTGACGGACGCGAGAATTCCTTAAACAATGATAAAGTCAATTAACCACCATCTCCAATTGGCTGCAAGATATAGACCAATGAGGAATCGTGTACAGAAAAGGCATAACATGAAGTCGATTAATCAGCGTGATTAATGGTAAACGGACAGACAAACCTTATGAGAACCAAAGAATTTCAACTACGACATGCTACGAAAGACGATTTGCTGATGACGTCATCTAGCCTCATGTCGAAACGTCCAACACCAACTACGCAAGTTCGGCGAACACAATTTGAACATCATGCATACCCTATTTACCTATAATCCTGGACACTTATTCCCATTTACTCCTTGATACTGATCACATTCATTGTTCATGCTTTAGTTTTTCGCACTGTGTAGCTTGTATGAAAAACGGACAATGTTCTATTTCGCTCAAATAGAGAATAATTAGCCATAGACAAATGATACCTTATACACTTATTCAAAAAAGTACCTCTTTGCTCAGTCTATAAAACATGAAATACATTAAATGAAGCAAAAAATTCATTATATTCATTTCTACCCACAATAGCAATAGAAGGTTATATATGAATAAAGTGTCGATACAACCACCCGGGAGATCCAATGATCATTGAAATTTTTTCGCAGATATCATTTGACCTTTGGCCTTTGACAATATATCTTAAAGCTGGAACCTCATTTCCGTATAATGTGGCAGGTGCGTCAGCTGTGCACAAAGCGGGCGAAATTGAAGTAATTTTAAAACAAACCTAATATCCGATTAACAAAACTGCACTCTTTGGAAAAATTTCAAATAAATTCTGAATCAAGTTATAATGAAAAACCTTTACTAAATGGGGAAACTTAGGGTTTAAATACAGAACCACTAAGTGCGGCTGGGTCAAGTGCTCGAGGTGCTTATGATTGACCAATAGATTATTTCGCTCACACCTTCCGCAATTAGATGGCACCACATATCATCTCACGTTTCTTCTTATTTGCCTTCATCAGTCAAATATAGTAAGCATAGTTTCATTGTAGTAAAGTAGTAATTAAAGGTTGAGTTGAAAGCTACCGTTAAGTAGGTCTCGTACAAGATACCATGGTTTCAAACGGACAATCTCGAAGTTATTCAAAGTTGAGCACCCAATTCACATATAATCGACCAAATATCTTCAAACATTCTCCGAGATAACGCATAAAACTTGTTTCTGGTTGTTTGCCAATGGATGGAGACTTTAGGCATAGGTTCAGTGAGCCATGAAAACTAAGATTAGTATCTCCAACTAATATCACACAAAAAAGGGCTATGTTGTGTAACTGTGTGGGTTAGCAGAATATTTTATTGAGAAATTTGTAAAAATCTTTCCTTGGAAGATATAATGTAATTTGAATAATCAGGGTTTAACATTAAACATAGAGTTAGATATGGTTTGCAAAATAAATCACTGAATGATTGCTGGTCAAACGCCCAAACGTTTATAAATGACCAGTTGAAACTTATTCTCATAGAGTGGATAGTAATTCAGACTAATGTGCAGAAAATCTAGGTATCTTAAATGAACACACTCTCAGCATTATTTATGTTTTAAGCTGCTAAACATATATCAGTCATCTCTGCTTTGTATGACGAAGCTTTATATTTCAAACACCTTAATTTTGAGGAATAGACCTCAAAAATATATGAGAAAATTGTTGCTTTGTCACTTTATTCTTTATTCGACATAGATTCTTTAGAAGCTTTTTGAGCAACCAATTATGTGACACTTGAGTCACAAAATATTTTAGAATAATTAAGGCGGTTGTATATAGAACAGTTAAACAGGCACATACGGAATCATAAACTTGCCCAATATATTTCAAATACGATGTCTATTCATATAAGTTTTTAAACGCCAAAATTAAAACGGGCTAGTTTCACGAAATACCCATAGCACAAAATAAGTCAATTCATTCAATATAACTGAGGATATATTACTGAGGAGTAGTCACAAAGACGAAACATCCCTTTCAACTAACACATTCGTCCATGTATGCCCGTTTGTATAAGGTTCATCATACATAAAAATACATGATCTGCTTCATAATGTGTATATTTGCAGGATTGACGGAGCGGCCAAATTGAAAACAATGCATGAACTTTAAAATCACCCACTTTAAATTAATTTCACGAAAATACCACATTTGCAAACATTTTCTTCACAGCCTACGATTGGTTTTGTTTCTGTTCGTACTGCATAGTATTTATACAATCCATAACATAATCAGTTGTTTGAAATCTGTCCAGTGTGTGATATTAATAATCTTATAAAAAGATTTAGGATACAAATTCAAGTTCCAAAACATTATATCAAATGTAATAATAATATGCTAGCTTTATAGGTTCCAAAAGGGACAAGAACATTATTAAGCTTATAATGTAATATTAATAAAGATTAATAATTTTAATTTAGATTCATAAAATGTGTTCATTTAATACTTTATTTTACCGTCAAATTATTCTAAAAGTTGAAGGAACCGTACAAAAAACATTACAAATGAATCTTTTAGATGTTCTACAGAGATACAGTTAGGTTCTATTAAGTGTGCTATGGTGCCGTAGTTGTTATTCTTTCGAACGTTTCGTGACCGATACAAGCAGCTGTTGTATATTCATGAAAGTTTGTATAACCCATCCCTCACCATACCGAGTTGTAAAATGTTACTTGTGATATTCGGATAAAACATGGGACAGACTTGAACCCTGTTCATTGGATGAAATTACACAAAATATCGCGAATCGTATCATAAATAGCGGGATCAAAACCTGTCTTATGGGCATGATGGACTGGCAAAAAAGATTCTAAGCCAATCAATCTCAAATCTTCTACTTTAAATGTGTTTGAATTCACAATTCGCTTTCTTGTTGGTGTTGCTCTTACCTTTATCGTTAAATTGGGTAGGAGGTTTTGCGAAGCTTTACATCGCGTTTTTTCGGCAACAAAATATAAACAGATGATGACAGATGAACCGGAAATTGATAATATTACATGTGGGGATGCGAACAGACGTTTTGATCTTGTGATATAGTGAATTAGTATTAATGGTTTCTCTGAAATATATGCTGTGTCACATAAAAGACCCTACGACATTCTACGCTTTAAGATGAATAGAGATTTGCTAAATAAAGCCCACAAATGCCAACACACCTGTTGGTGTCACTACAAACGTACTTTTGGTGTAATACCAACTGGCAAATATGATTTGATCGTAATCAATCCAAGTTGTTCAAATGATCATACAGCGGATGAATGCAATTTTCTTTTAATAAATTCATATTGTTCATGCACCGTGTTATTTGATATTGATACAAAAGCGTAAAATAACAAACGGTAAGAGTATCGGCGGTGACATAACCAACTTCTGTCGATAAATATTGTGTATAGTTATTGCAGTTTTTGCATTAAAATACTGCGCTGGGGTTGATTAAACAACAAATGCTCTAATACAAATTTTATTGAAGAAAATAAATAATATTGATTGACAACTTTAGTTACCACTTAACAGTAATGTAATACAATATGCTTACTTTAAAAAAATATCATCCTTTGTAGCCTAATACAAACAAATACATGCTCTTTTGTCACTTGGAGCATAGATCTAGCTCATTTTGGAGTATGGGATGCCTCCATACACTCTGGATGGAGTGGCAAGTTACACATCTTGCAAATATATGCTGAAAGGCGTCCACATTCCCGGCATCTAGCGCGTTTAGATTCACCTATCGCTGTCCAATACTGTTGATTATTTTGCCTGATTACATCCATTGAGGATTTGGATGGTGCAACTGTTGGGCCAGGATGCTTCCGTTTAGTGCAATAATTAGCCAAGGTTGCATCACAGTTTGTCTAGTGAAATCTAATGGAGGTGTTTTATGATCGATTTTTATATCTCATCCATTCATTCCCAACTTGTGCGTTCAAGCTCCACGCAAATAACGGCCGCTACCATTTCTTAGATCACATTCTTATGCGATATGCACCGATTTGTTGGTCGAACGGATCGATACCGCCCATGTGTGCGTTATACGTCTGTATCGGAATCGGAATTTGTATGGATTAGCGGGAAAATACGATATAAATATAAATTGAGCTTGAAAAGTCGCTTTGTAGACATGAAAAATAAATCACCAAGAATACGTAATTTTATTATTTGGAACATGTTTTAGTGGAAAAATATTTATTATACTACAAAATTTACTCCAATTTTCAAGGATTTTGACTTATAACGTTAAATATAACTCAGTTCGTTCTCTAAATATATTGAAATAGGTAAATATCTATAATGAAAAGTAGCTAAAATAAAAAATAAATCTGTCAATAAATGTTCACTCTACTGCCGAGCGGTTAATACAGTTGCCACTCGAAATATTTTACTCTATATTTTACTAAAAATCGAAATAGAAGAGTTAGTTTCATTATAATATGAACATGACACATTTTCTCAATCAAATACTATAGAAAAAGTTAGAATAGCTACAATAAGTGAAGTAAAACCTAAGATTTTTTGGACGGGTAGCGTGACATCATAGAAAGCGCCTGACCTTTGACGCATTTGAATAGCAACTGGTGCTGCGTGTGCAAGCAGCCATGCAGAACCATACGACATCCGAACGGGTCTGACATGGATCAAACTAGCGAACATGTTAAGACTAGCATGCTATGTATGTTATGGTTTTATGAGACTTTTTATAATTCGGTAACTATAGTAACCGCTCGGCAGACGTGGGTTAAGCAGATTCTTACATGTTCAAGAAAAATACTTTCGTTCACATTTTTCTGTAATTGCTTTTGGTTTTCTTCATTTTGTTTCTCATATATTTTGCATGTCCTGATTTGTCTGTCACGTTTTCGTGTATTCAACAAAATAAGGATCATGGGGTGATGCACAAGATGTTTTATGAATTAGAATATATTTCTGAATCCAGCGAATTATTAGTCCAGTTCCAGTACATAGAAAAAGATGTGATCGTTTTCCTTCGGAACAAGACAAATTTGTACAAAAATCTTGATATACAAGTATGCAAGGAAGGTTGACAAATAGAATTCATTAATATCATTTTCATTAAAACAGCATTTAATCGGTGAAATATCGATTCGATGAAGTTTGGTTCGTAAAAAATGAAATCTATTGAAAAGAAATCATGTTTTCATCTTAACACTATAGCTGCGTGCTTTCAGGCATAACTGATTACTTCCAGTGAATTCGGTAGTTAGAAGATCGCGGTAGTCGAAAACGGTAGCTCTAAATATCCCTCTTGTATTCTATAAATAACCAATGATCATGGTCATGCTCAAAACCTTCATCAGAATATATGGCACCAATGAATTCAGGAATACCTGTCGTAAGGCTACTCGTGGGGCGATTTCATAACATGGTCTCTGTATGCTCACGTTCCTCTCTCAATTTGTTACAGCACGGAAACGAAGGTAAGGTAGATATGAAGAGTTCCGTGAAATGTATACATTCAAAAAGATTCTTTTGTTTCTAATATCATCATTGCATCGTTGCGTTAGAAAACCGTAATTTCACATGAGTTTGCCAATCACATTTTCAAATTAGGCATATTAGAAATCTGGTTTCGAAATGAAAATCATACGGTTTGGACATATTTGCAGATGCTTAACTAAAGTTTAAGGACAAATTCTGATTGAGAATCAAATCCAATAGTAGCACGTTTTGACTGTCTGGGAAATCTACCAAAGTTGCAGCAGAGAAGGATTTTGCGGTTGAGTCAAAATTGCTTTGGTTGATAAAACGTAGGCTCATACATGTTTCCGCTAAATAATCATTGTTTTATTCGCTTCTTTCGAGATACGATATCAAGTTTACTATTCCTCTCATTAACCTTAGATCCAAATTAAAGGTGTCTACCATTTAGCTGTAGCACGAATTTCTCCAAATATTTCTGTATCGAAGGAAAACAGAAGCAAGCTTTTTAATAGCATTGGTTATATTTATCGTTTCGTGTGTTGATGATTAATAGCATTAACTGAGCTGATAAAGCTTGAATGACTACACCGCGTCCTTCCAATTTACTACTTTATACAGGGGCTGCACTTTTTACCTGTGGATTTTCGTTTCATCGTGATCCTCATACCCTATATGGTCAACTTGAAATTATATGCGAGGTCTAATGGATAATTGGAAATACTGCAGGCGAGACAACTGCTTATAGATGAGTAAGTAAAGCTACTTCTGATTGGTTCGCTTTCAAGAAGTAATTTTACATACGTTGCCTAGGGTGTGTGGAAGATTAGCACAGTTTTGCAAGGATATAATCAACCAGCTAAGCTTCGTAATGGATTTACAAAACTGGATGCCAGCTAAAACTACTAGAATGTCAGATTTCATTGAAGACTGGCAAAATTCAGGTTTCAAATCAAAAACTTTTGTAGAACAGCCTCGTTCAGGTATTTTTTCAAAATCTTTGACCTATCATGATGAGGCTATCACAAACATGTAAATGTCATCCCTCGGAGAAATGATTAGTGAATAAAACATTAACCCTAATTTATCAGAGTTAAATGTCTCATATTGTGAATTTGTTTGAAAAGGTTTAATTTTTAATCTCAACGATCCATTTTTTAAAAAGCATCATGGTATAAAATTTCCTTTGCACAATTCGTAAGCGATGCGTTTGACCAAGACGATTATCAGCTACTGTAAAAACATGGCTTCATCCCCCTCGTGACGATCACAATACATTACGTTACTCACATCTTCACGTACACAGTGAAGGGTATTTAAGCATCATAATAGTTTGATGCTCTTGCGTACATAATGTGCCCTTACCGAGTTCATCGATTTTTGAAAAATATATGTATCGTTGGTGCCTATAAGCTGTCTTTCCAAGATTCTCCTGATTACACTAATAATATTGGCTCTCGATTTTTTTGCTTGAAAAAATTATAAATAATATATTTAATGTACCACAAACGAAATACTCGATAACTCATACCGCCGAACCACCTAGTAGAACATTCAAAAAATTGATGCATAAAAATATGTGGTCTACATCATTTGGTAGTGGCAGTTAAATTTTAATATAAAAATTAAAATCTCGATTCACGAATATTAATCGAAAATATTGAATTAGAGTTGGCCCTTCAATTAAAAATCCTAAACTCGTAATATTTGGTATGCGTAATCACTCGAATCCAACAGTGAACGATCAAATTTTAGTGTCTCTCATCATTTTCGCGCATGCGCACATTGGAATATTGAGAAAATTCAACCAGAACAAACGCAGAATCATCACGTGTATTTCATACAAAAATCTTTTCATACACTCACGGAACTGCATGAGAGAGAAAAGAGCATGTTTTCAAAGTGCATTTATTCCATCGAGAAATTCAATTGCATTTATAGACCACATTTGTAAACCAGTATGTTTTTGTTCCCCACGCGGGCATGTAAATAAGTCGTTTTTTCGTATTCGTGAGAGCTAAAGTAAAAAATTATCGGAATAAGTTACCAAAAGTAAATAGTCAAAATAAACTTCATCAATTGTTTTAAAAATTTACCTGCCGAAACTTTCACCAACTACGCAATGCCAGGAAGGCCAAAGAATTTTATCCATTTGTTTCCGAACATTTTCTGCAATGTGAACATCTTTCTTATAATTCTGGAAGGCATCCTTTATCACACTTTTGCATTCCTGCAGAACTTCTCTGTTCATGTCGGTTTTGATGATTTCTATTTCAGCAACCATGTTTAAGAGATCCGAGTGAAATCATAACTGTCGTGCTCGTGATTTTATAGTCGTAATTTGATTACGAAAGCGAAAAAAATTCGATGCGAAATCGCAACGTGATTCGATGTGTGAATAATAACAACACGAAGCAAATTTTACAATAAAATTACGTCATTCAAATTCTTGTTTGAGTTTTTCTCGAAAATTTTAATACAATGCTGCATGTGAGTTATTAAGTTACTTTACAGGTATTGAATTGTATTGTTCAGTTATATAATAATTCGGTTCAGATATTGTCTGAATTAGATTACTTATTGGGATGAACATTTTACTGTCAACGCAGCGATAATTAGAGTCGCACACAACCCATGGTTAACTGTAAGTGGCGTCGGGTATACGTAAAATCGTTTTCTCCTTTTGGTTTGAAAGTGGAGTAGAAGTAATTCTAAAATTTCTTTTTGAAAGCGAGTTTGCGAAACGAAGTCATTCAAGGGTTTCCAGTAAATTCAGACAAACATAGTATTTTTCAAGATAAAATATCGCAACGTCTCTTTAAACATCATTTCATTCGGTTAATAGATAACTTTCAGAGGTAAACTGTTCCACAGAAAGCATACACTGACTGACTAAAATTATCGGCGTCAGTTTAGTCGGTAAAAGATGTCTGAAGGTCGAGGTCCTGACTACTTGCGGCAAAATTAGAACGGAATTTGAATAGGTGCCGGGGCGGCTAGGACGCCGTATCGAATATATGGTATGTCATGAATAATTCATCTTGGATGCAAAAACAACTTAATGGGAACAGTCCAGAGTTTAACCATTTTTCCTACTCAAAGAATATATAAAACAATCCGGTAACCATTTTAATTACATTATGATTAATGTTTTTGAGTAGCCAGAGGTCCTTTACAACATTTGTACCCAAGCATGTGCTGTATAGTCCATGACTTGATTTATGTATTTATTGGGTACATTTTTCAATAAGTGTGGTGGAAGACGTCCGAAAATTCAACTGAGTTAAGCAGGTATGCTACGCGCACGCTCACAGACGGTCTCCCACTGAATACTGTTTTTTAAATCTCCGCGCACCCTGAGGCCATGAGCTTTCTCCGATCTAGTTGTGATTGATAAGTGCGCATAAGAACGGATAGAGTTTTCCAATCTATAAAATTTTACATTTGCGGAAATTAAAGGGTATCTGATTGGATTTACATCATATGTCAATGTGGCTTCCACACTGGAAGATCAACCGTAGACATAATCTTTGCCATGAGTCAATTTTAAGAATAGGGTCGAGAACAGCAAATGCTGCAATACCCGATATGTATTTATTGATCTAGCATGGCATCTTACTACATCAGCAAGCAGAGTCTTATCACAATGCTTGATATTATATGCAGCTCACTCAGACTGCTCAAATTCATTATTAATTTCAAATCTGTCACGAAGGATTCTGTCCATTTTAACGGTTACAGTATACAAGCTTCTAAAATTCGCTGAGGCGCCGAGTGAACATGTGTTCATGCACACAAAATGCTCTGCATCCTCTTTGCTCTGCTGCTGTTGTACGCATTTAGGACACGAACTGAAGGTATATACTTAGGCGAGGTTATATAACTGAACCGTTTCAGAGCACAAACCTAGGTAAGGAATGAACGAAGAATCATCCTTTAATGCCTAATTTCAATAAGGGCTGCCACCTTGCCCCTTCAAACTCTCATGTCTCAAGTAACCGCAAATTGCCTGCGAAGAAAAAGATTAAAGTATACACCTCATGTGTACAAAACGAATTGTTGTAAATCAGCGATACATCGACTATCCACACAACACACGAACGGAGGCTGAATGCTTTCCATTTAGACAGCATATATCGTGGTTGGACAAATTAACGAATTGTGAAGTGCTTTCTTAATCTGGTTTAGAAAATGTTCACCCTACCTTGGACGCTGGTTTTGTGATGTGTG
Source organism: Atriophallophorus winterbourni (assembly GCA_013407085.1). Taxonomy (NCBI): domain Eukaryota; kingdom Metazoa; phylum Platyhelminthes; class Trematoda; order Plagiorchiida; family Microphallidae; genus Atriophallophorus; species Atriophallophorus winterbourni. The sequence continues at coordinate 38,819 of JACCGJ010005680.1, forward strand.
GAAAATGTACAATTTTAAATGGCCTACTTTATGCTTATGAGTTGAAATCAGGAAGTCGAATATTGGACAGACTGCAGTTGTGGTACAAGAAAAGATTGAAAAAGTGATATGAAAAATCTAGAGAATGGCATTACGAGTTAGGAAGAAGTTTCTCGTGACAGCTCACTTTGAAGACACTGTGAAAATCGTCATGTCAAAGCTTAAAAAATGCGCATAAGCTTCTTGGCAGCTGCTCATAGATCGCGCACAACTGACGCCGATCGAATGAGTACTGCTTGTCGCTGTAAGCGCTGCGGTGCGATTGTCACTCCCAAACCGGATTGTTTAGTGATTTGAAATACAACGGAGCATGAAACTATCATTCGGTTGTAATATACATTCATGATTGACATCGCCCGACTGTGGCCAACAACATTCACGTGGGTACGTGTGATTGAACAAGATGGTCGTGCCAACATCATCCAACAGTGTCTGACAAGCCCATATTTTTATCATCCCTTCACCATTTCAATCATGCAAATCCAGATCGTAGTCCTCTACGTAATGAGTGCAAACTACACTAAATAAGTTCTGTGGTGTGTACTGCAAATGCATGCTTATGTGGATCTTAGTTCACAACCTTGTGTTAAACAGCATTAACGTGTGCGTGGTCACATGTGATTGAACAGATTGATAGTGACAACCTTATTCAACAGTGCATTACATGTTCAACTTACTAAAATAACTTTTGTTCTGGAATAATAGCATTAATCTCATACCCGATTTATTCATAAAAGCATACATGTCCGTCACCTTCACATACCAGCAGCAATATTTGAAATTGGGCGTATTATCACCAAGCCCTCAAACTACGACATAGACTACCCAGTGTTATGTGTTTTATTATTGCTCCCCCAAACAAGATTTCGCATTGAGCGGCAATTCATGAATTTTATCACGTCGCAGTGCGACGTTTTTTTCGTGCGATTACAACAAGCATTCCGTAATGAGCACGGTAAAGTAATCAAGCAACTTTGCTGATACCACATAGTGTTGCAAGCGATCGGTGGAATAGCAATTGAATCTTAACCTTTACTACCATTCTACACGATATGAAGTTTAAAATTTACCCAGCGGATATAATTGGAAGCTTTTATGTATCTGTTAAAAGTAGGTTCCAACATGGGGTTCGGCAATGCACAACTATCTACTGCAGCAAAACTAGCCTCAGTAAAAAAAGCTATGAAAAATGTATCATTATTGAAGTTATGTTTACAGGTAACAGGCTAAAGAGCTGAAAATATCATCTTTTTTTAACGTCATTGATTGAGCAAAATTAATGGAAAATTTCACGAGCCATATACGACATATATTCCCAGGGTTTCACATTTTCCAGAGGTCAGATAATTATCAACCGAACTTCTGCAGCTTAATAATCTACGGAATGAAAAGAAGAAAATGGCATTTAATATGAAAGATCCTGAGGGAGGAAGTTAGCTTTATAAATGCTGTAGAAGTACATCGATAAGTCCCTCTGCAAATTACATTTATACTACTGGCAAAACTATCCGTCTTAGCACAATCACTATATCATATTAACAGGTCATACAAATTCAACGGTCAATGAAAATAATGTAATAATCATATTTCCGGCAAATATGGACAAGAATATTTGCTATTGTCTAGAAAATAAATATCGAAGTTAAAATATCGATGCAAGTTTTGTCGTATCGAGTTCGCGAACACTTATAAAATAACTATTTTTTTTATTCGAGCATCCTAATCTTATGCCAATCACAACTATCAGATAGCGAGACAGAATATTTTATACAAATGCCTAGTCACAGAACGTATCAAACTAATTAGTCGTCATATAAGATTCTGTAATTGGGAACCAGCAGGTTCTCGGGAAAACAATAAAGCTTTTTGAAAATTTGGAAACTTGTCACGCTGGCAATCAAAGTCATACTTGTATACTACTGCTGAATAAAGTTCTTAGAAAGAACCACGATATTTAAATACAGAATCACAAAGTAATTCCTGGTCAAGCTCTTGAGGCGCATATAAACGATCAATACATTACATTTCTCACTTCTTTACGTACACAGTGAAGGGTATTTTAGCATCGTAATAGTTTGATGCTCTTTCGTACATTTGTGCCATTACCGAGTTCATCGATTTTTGGAAAAATATATTTATCGTTGGTGCCTATAAGCTGTCTTTCCAAGATTCTCCTGATTACACTAACAATATAGGCTCTCGAATTTTTTGCTTGAAAAAATTATAAATAATATTTTAATGTACCACAAGCGAGAGACTCGATAACTCATCCCGCTGAACCACCTAGTGGAACATTAAAAAAATTGATGCATAAATATATGTGGTATACATCATTTGGTAGTGGCAGTTAAATTTTGCTATAAAACTTAAAATCTCGATTCACGAATATTAATCGAAAATATTGAATTAGAGTTAGCCCTTCAATTAAAAATCCTAAACTCGTGATATTCGGTATGCGTAATCACTTGCATCCAACTCGAACGATCAAATTTTAGTGTCTCACATCATTTTTGGTCATGCGCACATAGGGATATTGTGAAAACTCAACCAGAACAAACGCAGAATCATCACTTGTATTTCATACAAAAATCTTTTCATACACTCACGGAACTGCATGAGAGAGAAAAGAGCATGTTTTCAAAGTGAATTTATTCCATCAAGAAATTCAATTGCATTTATCCACCACATTTGTAAACCAGTATGTTTCTTTCCCCCACGCGGGCAAATAAATAAGTCGTTTTTTCGTATTCATGAGAGCTGGAGAAAAAATTACCGATTTCAGTTACCAGATGTAAATAGTCAAAATAAACTTCATCAATTGCTTTAAAAATTTACCTGCCGAATTTTTCACCAACTACGCAATGCCAGGAAGGCCAAAGAATTTTATCCATTTGTTTCCGAACATTTTCTGCAATGTGAACATCTTTCTTATAATTCTGGAAAGCATCCTTTATCACACTTTTGCATTCCTGCAGAACATCTCTGTTCATGTCGGTTTTGATGATTTCTATTTCAGCAACCATGTTTAAGAGATCCGAGTGAAATCATAACTGTCGTGCTCGTGATTTTATAGTCGTAAATTGATTACGAAAGCGAAACAAAGTTGATGCGAAATTGCAACGTGATTCAATGTGTGAATGATAACAACACGAAGCAAATTTTACAATAAAATTACGTCATTCAAATTCTTGTTTGAGTTTTTCTCGAATATGGTAATATAATGTTTCATGTAAGTTATTGAGTTACTTCACAGGTATTAAATTGTATTGTTCAGTTAAATAATAATTCGGTTCAGATATTGTCTGAATTAGATTAATTTTTGGTATGAACATCTTACTGTCAACGCAGCAATAATGAGAGTCGCACACAACCCATGATTAGCTGTAAGTAGTATCGGGTATACGTTAAAATAGGGATAAAACGTATTTTCATGTTCGCATCCTGGTGGTTCGAATGAGGTGCATAAGTAATTCTAACTCTGCAAAATTTGTTTTTTAATTCCTGTTTGTCAAACGAAATCTTTTAAGGGTTTCCAGTAAATTCGGATCAGCACAGCATTATTCAATATAAAAGATCGCAACGTCTCTTTGAAGATCATTTCATTCGGTTAATAGATAATTTTCAGAGGCATGCTGTTCCACAAAAAGCTACACAGGTGAATAAAATTATCGGCGTCAGTTTAATCGGGAAAGTACGTTTGAAGGACGAGGTCATGACTACTTGCGGCAAAATTAGAACTAAATTTGAATAGGTGCCGCGGCAGCTGGGAAGCCGTATCGATTATTCGGTATATCATGTTTTTGTCACATTGGCTGCAACAACAACTTAGAGGGCACAGTCCAAGTTTAGCCATTTGTTGCTCAAAGGGAAGATTATGCAATCCGGTAACCATTTTAATTACATTATGATTAATGTTTTTGAGTAGCCAGAGGTCCTTTACAACATGTGTACCCAAGCTTGTGCTGTGTAGTCCATGACTTGATATATGTATTTATTGGGTACATTTTTCAATAAGTGTGGTGGAAGACGTCCGAAAATTCGTCTGAGTTGATCAAGTATGCTACATGCACGCTCAAAGACGGTCTCCTATTAAAAACTGATTTCAAAATCTACACGCACCCTGAGACCATGTTTTTTCCCGGATGTACTTCTGAATGTGAAGTGCGTAAAAGAACAGATACAGTTTTCAAATCTATAAAATTTTACATTTGCGAAAATTGAATGGTAGCTTGTTTTGAATTACATCTGGAACAGCTTTGTTTTATCTGCTTTCAAAACTAGGCTATGCGTAACAAAGTTGACTTTCATCCAATAATTCACATCATCGGCGAAAAACCAAGTTTTCATCGTACCGATTACGGAAGATCGTTTATAAATATAAGAAACAGTTTTGGATTGAGTACTGAACCTTAATGGACTCGCTGGTGGATTTGATCCTTCAGCTTCAATAAGCCATTTCAACGATTTCTACTTCAACGCAGAAAGGAGAAGTGTGTCCTGCGAGAGCTCATCACGCTAGTTAAGATTAAAGGTGGCATAGGTAACTGCAACAATCACATCGGAATCTCCTTTCAAATTTTGTACGCAAATTGTTGATAAAATGTTTTACAGATGCGGCTAAAAGTATTAGCTGATTGGATTTACATCATATCTCAATATGGCTTCCACAATGGAACATCAACCGTAGACATAATCTTTGCCATCAGTCAATTTTAAGAATAGGATCGAAAACAATATATACGCTATACGTATTTATTGATTCCGCGATGGCATTTGACTACATCAGCAAACAGGTTCTTATCACAATGCTTGATATTTTGTGAAGCTTACTCAGACTGCTCGAATTCATTATTAATTTGAACTCTGTCACGGAGGATTCAGTCCATTTTGACGTTTACAGTATACAAGCTTCTAAAATTCGCTGAGGCATCAAGTAAACATGTGTTCATGCACTCAAGATGTTCTGCATTCTCTTCGCTCTGCTGCTGTTGTACGCATTTAGGACGAGAACTTAAAGTATATACGTAGGCAAGGATATATATAAGAACCGTTTGAAAGCCCAAATAAAGGTGAGGAATGAACGAAGATGCATCAATTAATGCTTAATCTTAATAACGTCTGCTTCCTTGCCTTTTTGAACTTTCATGTCTCGAGCAACCTCAAATTGACCGCGAAGACAAAGATTAAAGTATACAGCCCATGTGTACGAAACGAATTGTTGTAAATCAGCGATACATCGACTATCCAAACAACACACGAACGGAGGCTGAGTGCTTTCCATTTAAGAAGCCCACGATGTGTATTAAAAATATCGTGGTTGGACAAATTAACGAACGCTGAAGTGCTTTCTAAACCTGGTTTCAAACATGTTCACCCTACTACAACAGCATCGAGGACGCTGGTTTTGTGTGTTTAATGTAGCAAACAGAGCCTCAGTTAACATATAGCTATAAAAAGGTATCATTATTGATATTATGTTTACAGGTAACGGGATAAAGAGCTAAAAATATCATCTTCCTTTAACGTCATTGATTAAGTAAAATGAATGGTAAAATTTCACGAGCAATATACGCCATATATCCCCAGGGTTTCACATTTTCCAGAGGTCAGATAATTATCAACCGAACTTCTAAAGATTTCTAATCTATCTAATGAAAGAAAAAATGTATGTAATATGAAAGATCCTGATTGAGGAAGTCAGCTTTATAAATGCGGTAGATCTACATCGATAAGTCCCTCTGCAAATTACATTTATAATACTGGCAAGACCATCCGTCTTAGCACAATCACTATATCATATTAACAGGTCATACAAATTCAACGGTCAATGAAAATAATGTAATAATCATATTTCCGGCAAATATGGACAAGAATATTTGCTATTATCGAGAAAAGAAATATCGAAGGTAAAATTTCGATGCAAGTTTTATCGTATCGATTTCGCGTACATTTATAATATCACTATTTTTTATTAGAGCATCCTAATCTTATGCCAATCACAACTATCAGATAGCGAGACAGAATATTTTATACAAATGCCTAGTCACAGAAGGTATCAAACTAATTAGTAGTCATATAAGATTCTGTAATTGGGAACCAAAGTTACGTATACAGCAGGTTCTCGGGCAAACAATAAAGCTTTTTGAAAATTTCGAAACTTGTCTCGCTGGCAATCAAAGTCATACTTGTATACTGCTGCTGAATAAAGTTCTTAGAAAGAACCACGATATAAATACAGAATCACAAAGTAATTCCTGGCCAAGCTCTTGAGACGCATATAAACGATCAATATATTACGTTACTCACATCTTCACATACAGAGTGAAGGCTATTTAAGCAACATATTACTTTGATGCTCTTGTGTTGTATAATCTCACGCCTACTTGTCGATTGCATCCTGAAGCACCTTTAAGGTCAACCTTTCCAACGCTACTCACGTTCACTTACGAATCCTACCATTCAAGAGTACACCAAATAGAAAACATGTATTTTAGGCACAGGATAATGAATAAAACATCACACATCCATCTTATATGAGCAAATCCCTATACTACCACGATGACCCAAACATATCTGTACCGTTTGTCACGGTTATCTGATTTGCCAATCGATTTCGTGCTGGCCGGTTCATCTCAAGCCATTGCTAAATTAAACGCGTTTGACCGAACTTGATAAATTGCGTATTCTTCAATAGCGGCTGATGTTGTTTCATCTACTCATATTTCCGAAAATGATGTTGCTCACTGAACCTGATCTTACTGTCTCCACCTAACGACGGCAAACAGCCGAAACCGGTAGTGGAGTGTAAGGGATGGGGATGTGGGCAACACATTACTTTGATGTTGCTGACCGTTTTGCTGAAATTCTCCCCAAACACAAATTTTTTCGTTTTAGCGATCAGCTTTCGGTGGTTTCGGTGCATCCTGCACTTGTCTGGTGGTATTTTGTACACGATATGAACGCTTGTAATTAGCACTCCTCGTTAATGCTCCTCACATCTCAACAATATTACATAAATATCTCTTCATACATAAATTTAAGGAAAATAATACAGTCTCAATGACTCAATTTAAAAAATAGTGATTCGTTTAGTGTAAAGGAAAATGTTGTTAAAAATCCGCATAGATAAATAGAAGTGGAGAATGAATAGAATCACTAATTGACTCCAAGCAGCATCGGCTAATTGGCATCTTAAAGTGAAAGCTTTCCACCCCAAGCTCAATCAAACATTAAAGCTTTTGCTCTTATTATCATAGTTTCTAAATGATAGTCAGTTAAACAAAGAACAGTCAAGCGAAATATGCAAAATATTATAATACATAATACAATGTTTTATATCCGCATATAATTTGTATTTCTTAAACTGTATTACAATTTTATAATAGAAACTCAGAGTTCGATACGAAAAAATCCACTGAAACTGCTTCGCTCAATAACTTTTACCATCAAAAGCATTATGAATGCTGGAATTGACAGTCACGTAAGCAATACCTAATTCGTATTACCGAATCGAATTACACTTTTGAACATCAAATTATTTTTAGTCGAAATAACTTGAATCTCATATCCAACCACAGATATTGACAGCTCACGAAACACCGTTACGTGTCCCTTAACTCCCGTAATCTCACCCGAAAATGTTTTACAACAACCGACTATTACCTCGGAGAGTGTCCTCCGCACATTGTTAAATCTCAACACGAGAAAATCTCCCGGAGCTGACAAAATTACTCCGTTGATTCTTAAAACTATGCTTATACTCTCTGTACGCCTCTCACATACTTGTTTAACCTCTCTTTAACCCAAAGTTTCGTTCCCCTGTGATTGGAAGAATGGCATCATTACCCCATCCACAAAGGAGGAAACCGTTCCGAAGTATCCAACTATCGACCCGTAACACTACTACTGGTGATCTCTAAAGTGATGGAGCGCCTCGTAGCAAACAGCGTCACAAAACATCTGGAAGACAATTGCTTGCTCGCAGTCGAACAACACGGCTTCAGAAAGAAACACTCTTGCCTTTAAAACCTTCTGCTAGCCCTCAATGACTGGACACAAGCTGTAGACAGAGGTCTCACAGTACACGCTTGTTATCTTGATATGTCAAAAGCATTTGATCGTGCCAACCACAGTCTGTTACTACAAAAGATGGAGCTATGTGGAATCAAGGGTTCATTACTAGCCTGGTTTGAGGATTATCTCCGCGACCGTATCATTCGAGTAAGGGTTGATGGTGCTTTGTCAAGACCTATTGCAGTAACGAGTGAAGTGCCGCATGGATCAGTACTTGGACCACTTATTTTCCTGATGTATGTCAACGACTTACCTAAAGCGGATGACATCAAGCTGTGGACACAGGTACGTACAACTGAGGATTGCAGAGAGCTTCAGTTGGACCTCGATGCTCTACAAGACTGGTTAGTTAGAAATGAACTACCTTTCAATGTCGAAAAGTGCAAGGTATTGACTGTTTGAAGACATTTCGAGTACTCCTACACCCTTGGTTCCCATATTCTTGAAAGCACTGACAAGGAGAAGGACTTGGGTGTGTGGGTGAGCAGCACTTTGAAACCGTCACATAACGTCACAGCTGTCTATGAAAAGACGTCACGAGTACTGCTACTGCTAAAACGGGTGTTCGGGAGTTTCACTAAGCAAACCGTTCATCGAATAATTAATACGTACTTGAGGCCAACCATGGAGTATGCGGTTCAGGCTTGGTCACCCTGGCTTCAGAAGGACATCAGCCTCTTACAGTGAATATATCATCGGACCACCAAGCTCGTACGCGGTCTGAAGCACAAACAATACGAAGATCGTATTGCAAGTCCCAATCTATTCGACTTTCGCTACCGCCGTCTCAGAGGTGATTTGATACTTATGTTCAATATACGGCATACCCTCAACCATCCCCTAAATCAACTATTCACGCGACTACCACCCAGAACCAGCCGGAGTCACGAATATACAGTACATATTCCCGACCTTAGACTAAACTGTCGAAGGTACTTTTATTCTGTGCGTGTATGCTTTACCTGGAACTCCCTACCTTGTGATGTTGCACATTCACCCAACTTGGATATATTCAAATCGAATTTGGACAATTTCATATTGATCATAGAAGCTTTGAACTTTGAAACCAGTTTCTGTCCAATGGATTTTTACTTTATTCCTGAACTGCTCAGTAAGCAAACAAATCCCGTTTTCATACCCATGTTATTCGTAATTCCTATATTATTCTGTTTTTTGTCAAGCTATATGCTTTTTAGACCATTAAAATTGAATTGAATTGAATGTTGTAATGATTTTGGTTTTGAAATAAACATATATTTATCGCCTACTTAATCTATAATTTAGTTCCAGAAACAAAAGTTTCTGAACTTAGCATTTCTGAAGCGCAAATCAGATGAGCGCGCATGTGATGCAGTAAATTCTCTCAATGCTAATGATTGGCATAAATCATTTGATTCATTCACAATTTTTCACTTATTTCAATAAAAAAACCAAAATGATCACGTGATTCGTGGCGGTACCGAAATCTTAAATAGTTTTAAGAGAATGTACATATCGATCAGAACGATGTAAGATTAATTATTGAAGTTCAATGGAATTGCATTAATTCAACGATTCCTGCAAACAATTATCCATAAACGGCATCAAATTACCACACAGTACATATGTAAGTAATAAGTGATACCGGAAAGAAACATTCAACATTACAAAATCGTTCCAAAAACTAATCGATAATGTGTTGAAAAAATAATTTCAAAATGATCGGATCCCAATCAAACCAAATCGTATGTATTTTCGCTTGACAAATTTGTAAAAATGGTTAGTCTGATTTTTGCTGCGTTTCCACTGCCTTCTTTCATATTTGTGCGGATTTTCGGAGTGCTCTAGAATGCAAAACGTGATACGACTGTAAAAATCCTTTTATGAAGGAAGCCGCTATGTTGGCTATTACTAAACTGCCAATGATATGTGAATGTACATCGTTTAACGGGTTGGGTAGAGATGACAAGACGGAGACGATTGCGTTAGGTCTTTTCAGGTTAACAAGCGAGAGTTGGCGGAAATCTGGCCAATTATCACATTAACCACGAAACCCCCCGCGGTGCACGCACGCACACCGATTACGTCTCGCTTCATTTCTGAGGTCAACCCGTCCAACGCTAATTGCGTTCACCCACGAATCCCACAACACAAGAGAAGCCGATTGGTCAAAGGCGTTTATTACGCACACGACCAATAACAAAACATATATCATATAGGCAGAAAAAACAATCACAACACTGATCCTAAACATGTCCATTCGATCTGATTTGTCAGTCAATAGCACATTGAATCGTTGGGGAAAGCATCGCCGGCTATATCCAAGGGATCATTGTGAACTTTAAAACTGAAGTGTAGATTCAAAGTTAAAAGCAATCAAATTCGGGAAAAGGGATTACGAAAGGTTGCGCTTCCCCAGAAGGCTGAAAAATGGGCGTTTTATTAATTAGGAAAAGATGCGACATTTAAATGATAGAATCTTAGGTTTGATTTCATTTTAATTAATAAGTGTTCATGGTTTTAGTTTCATATAAACAATCAAGTCTTTGGCATAACCCTAACACATCCATCTCCTTCACTTTGAAATCGTCAGGTTTTGATGAATGATATTCCTATTTTAAGGGAAAATAATCACAATACATGTATTTTCTGGATCACCGCCATTCCCTAACCGTAAAGTGAAGATTCGGTTTGATGTAGTTAGAGATTTTATTACCGTCAATTGTTTTAAACTATGTTAGCGACTTTTTTGCTAAAAGTTTTTACGAAATTTTTTAAACTGATGCAACAGGAAAATATGAACGAAAAACCAACTGTTAAGTAAAATTATGGACACATACCGAACGACATCCACGAACGCGATGCCCATCGGTTTAACAGGATATGATAGATTGTGACGTGCGCACAGTTCTTTGACGAAGGGTTGTGCTTTAATTAAATTGTGTCTCGGCATTGTCGGAAAGAGACTGAGAAATATAAAATAGAGCATGGATTCATATTCTGAGAAGTTAGTAATATTCGTTTGAAAATTAAGCTTTGATAAGTAAGACACAGAAAAATATTTGAAGTTTATACGTTAGTTGTAAAGCAAATGTACACATAAACGGTGATTCGAATCCTCTTAATTTTCTGCTAGCTGATGCCTGTTCATTTGGACGTAATCGGAGTGTTCAATCCAAAACATAAGTTTACTCGAAAAAACTTTCGGGTTAATGTGATTAAGTATAGTGCCATGCTACATGCAAAAACGAGGAATTAAGAATAAATGTGACATTTATCCTCCGGTCCAGCTGACTAGCAACCGATAACGACAATCGCCAGCCCGTTATTATTCTTGATCTAGAAGGATTGCATGTGAACGGTTCATCATCGGAAGCATGAAGAGATAGACAACAATATGCCATTCATCAAGATCGGTCAAACGAGCCCAGTGTCTCTAGAGGTTTGAACGGAGCCGATTGACAAATCAAATCGAAGTGACAACCGGGACAAGCATGTTGATGTTACGTGATTCACCTATATAATGTGGATGTGTGATGCTTAATTCATTCTCATGAGCGAAATAAACGCGTTTAAACAATTGACGTTCTGTTGTATTGTGAGATTCGTGGTTTAACGCGAATGGCATTGGACAGTTTGACCTCATCGACGAACCGGAGGCAATAGAAGAGTGTGTGTGAAACGGAAGGTTGTCGTGGTTAAGGTTGAATAGAGTGTCTTGAAGACTGTGCAGACAATGTAATAGACAAGGGAACGCGATTCGGACACGATTGACCTTACTTAATCACATCCACCCCATAGAATGTGACATAAGCCAATGTATTGTGATGCTCACATCCTCTTCACACACATCATGGTTCATCGCAACAGTGGAATAAAATTCTAACTTTGTGACATACGGCACTTCAAATAAATCTTTGAATCAAACATATTTCTAAACAGTTAAATGTTCGGTTACAGGTTCTTATAAAATTTTCAATATTTAACCTAAATACGTTAAACGAAGTTAAACTTGTATACCACTGTTATATAGGGTTCATACAAAGAACCAAAATGATCAAATACAGAACCACAAAGTTATTCCTGGCTAAGCGTTTGAGGCGCATATAAAAGTCCAATATATTGTGGTGCTCACATCCCCATCCCTTACACACCACTACCGGTTTCGGGCTGTTTGCCGTCATCAGGTCGAGACAGTAAGATCAAGTTCAGTGAGAATTGAAACAGTGGAAATGTGGTAAACAAAGTTAAACTTGTATGCCACTGTTATATAGGGTTCTTACAAAGAACCACGATGTTCAAATACAGAATCACAAAGTGATTCCTGGCCAAGCGCTCGAGGCGCATATAAAAGACCATCTGATGGTGGCAAACAGCCAGAAACCGGCAGTGGTGTTTAAGGGATGGGGATGTGAGCACCACAATACATTGGTCTTAAGTTGTATTCTAAAGTATTACACGAGATGAAAATATGTTACTATTGTGGGTCAGTAGTTATGAAGTCACTATTGTTGTGTTTTGATCGGTTTTCACTATTCTGTTCTTTTCACTGCAATTGTTGCGAAACCAGGAATACCTAATGAGTTTCTATTTTATAAACATTTTAAACTGAGAAATTCTATTAAAATAAACATTTACTCACTGATGTTCTAACTGAAAATTCAAATGCCCGGTGAACCAGTCATTGAAACGCGAATGTTCCACGTTACAAGTAGCCCGATTTTGCATCGGCAGCCAGGGTTCCTCGCGGTCATATGAGACTTCCATTGGAATATGATTCGATTGACTGACCCAAGTGAACCAATGGCTTTCACATGTACTGAAGTAAACCGAATGGCACATTAGGTGACAAACCAAAGACGTGGATAACTGTCGAGCCGAATGATGTTATTGTACTGAGTCCAGTTTCATGCGGTTGCTGAAGCGCTTGCTAGGTTTGCTATCTTACACAAGAACAAATTAGTTAAAGGGTCTCTTAGATACCTGAGTATGGAATAGTGGTTGTTAAAGTACACAATCCGACGACCAATATGGCTGGAATTAAAAGTTTCTGTTGGACAAATAAATGTGTGATACTGGAGGGGTATATATAACTAGCAACAAATGTTTAAACTGATTGATGTACCTTCAGCACATAATTCTGTTTATAATTAAAATATTGTGAAATGAAAAGCAATGCTTTAAATACATTTAAATATAATCTTGCTCATTAAACGTGCTCAGTGATATGTTGGAGAAATGATTTGGTGACTGATACACACTGCAAAATTTGACAAGGCGTCAACAAATGAAGCTACATTTGCAATGTGTTGTTATACCGTGATTCACGAAACAAATCCTTCTTTATCATTTATTTTATAATTCAAAATTTTACTTCGATTGATATTTTTGTACATTTAAAAGCAAAACTCATTATATTTATGTGAGGTTTGTTGAAGAACATGCATGATTCTGTGTTTGAACATCGTGGTTTGTTGTACGAACCCTATTCAACAGTGGCATTGAAGTATTACTTTGTTTACCATTTATCCACTGTTTCAAAGCTCATTGCAAGTAATCTTACTGTCTCCACCTGATGTCGGCAAACAGCCAAAAACCGGTATTGCAGTGTAATTTCAGGGGATGTGAGCAACACATCACTTTGGTCATCCATAAGCGCCTTCACTGCATCACCACGAATCACAATGTGATTCTGTGTTTGAACAACGTTGTTCGTTGTAAGAACCATACGCAAAAGTGGCATTCTAGTATTACCTTGTTTACCATCTATCCTGTGTTTCAAGGCTCACTGAATCTAATCTTACTGTCTCCACCTGATAACGGCAAACAGCCAGAAACTGGTAGTGGAATGTAATGTTGGGGGATGTGAGCGACGCATCACTTTGCTTGTTTCTATGTTAAACAGGTAAAAATAAATTATTTATTAAAATGTTTTAAACTAACGATTAAATGAAACACAGTTATATACATATTATCTATGTTTTGCTACATAAGCTAATCCAAGACAACAGTCCCAACCAGTTTCTTTAGATTCGCTGTTAGTTGACGGCTTGTAATATCAGGAAATTTTTGATTTAAGTCAGATTTTTATGAATAAGTAGTATATGACGTTCGAAAAGCAGGCCTGAAGCACACAACCGGTTTCGCGGGTATTGCCGCTCATCAGGTATGCGTATCCGTGACCTGACATTCGAACGCCGATCTGACTTTGTGCTAAACCCAATTATTTGCGATTTCGAGGATAAATTCTCATTTGCAAATTGAAATTTAGCTTCAATGTGGGGACTAAGCTAGGTCCCACAAGCGGTGCAATGCAGCACCGGTAACTGTTTGGAATATTTTTCAACATTCCAATAACAGCACGATGGATAATTTTTGATTTAAGTCAGATTTTTATGAATAAGTAGTATATGACGTTCGAAAAGCAGGCCTGAAGCACACAACCGGTTTCGCGGTTATTGCCGCTCATCAGGTATGCGTATCCGTGACCTGACATTCGAACGCCGATCTGACTTTGTGCTAAACCCAATTATTTGCAATTTCGAGGATAAATCCTCATTTGCAAATTGAAATTTAGCCTCCATGTGGGGACTAAGCTAAGTCCCACAATTGGTGCAATGCAGCACCGGTAACTGTTTGGAATATTTTTCAACATTCCAATAACAGCACGATGGATAATTTTTGATTTAAGTCAGATTTTTATGAATAAGTAGTATATGACGTTCGAAAAGCAGGCCTGAAGCACACAACCGGTTTCGCGGTTATTGCCGCTCATCAGGAATGCGTATCCGTGACCTGACATTCGAACGCCGATGACTTTGTGCTAAACCCAATTATTTGCGATTTCGAGGATAAATCCTCATTTGCAAATTGAAATTTAGCTTCAATGTGGGGACTAAGCTAGGTCCCACAAGCGGTGCAATGCAGCACCGGTAACTGTTTGGAATATTTTTCAACATTCCAATAACAGCACGATGGATAATTTTTGATTTAAGTCAGATTTTTATGAATAAGTAGTATATGACGTTCGAAAAGCAGGCCTGAAGCACACAACCGGTTTCGCGGTTATTGCCGCTCATCAGGAATGCGTATCCGTGACCTGACATTCGAACGCCGATCTGACTTTGTGCTAAACCCAATTATTTGCGAGTTCGAGGATAAATCCTCATTTGCAAATTGAAATTTAGCTTCAATGTGGGGACTAAGCTAGGTCCCACAAGCGGTACAATGCAGCACCGGTAACTGTTTGGAATATTTTTCAACATTCCAATAACAGCACGATGGATAATTTTTGATTTTAGTCAGATTTTTATGAATAAGTAGTATATGACGTTCGAAAAGCAGGCCTGAAGCACACAACCGGTTTCGCGGTTATTGACGCTCATCAGGAATGCGTATCCGTGACCTGACATTCGAACGCCGATCTGACTTTGTGCTAAACCCAATTATTTGCGATTTCGAGGATAAATCCTCATTTGCAAATTGAAATTTAGCTTCAATGTGGGGACTAAGCTAAGTCCCACAAGCGGTGCAATGCAGCACCGGTAACTGTTTGGAATATTTTTCAACATTCCAATAACAGCACGATGGTTAATTTTTGATTTAAGTCAGATTTTTATTATAAGTAGTATATGACGTTCGAAAAGCAGGCCTGAAGCACACAACCGGTTTCGCGGTTATTGCCGCTCATCAGGTATGCGTATCCGTGACCTGACATTCGAACGCCGATCTGACTTTGTGCTAAACCCAATTATTTGCGATTTCGAGGATAAATCCTCATTTGCAAATTGAAATTTAGCTTCAATGTGGGGACTAAGCTAGGTCCCACAAGCGGTACAATGCAGCACCGGTAACTGTTTGGAATATTTTTCAACATTCCAATAACAGCACGATGGATAATTTTTGTTTAAGTCAGATTTTTATGAATAAGTAGTATATGACGTTCGAAAAGCAGGCCTGAAGCACACAACCGGTTTCGCGGTTATTGCCGCTCATCAGGAATGCGTATCCGTGACCTGACATTCGAACGCCGATCTGACTTTGTGCTAAACCCAATTATTTGCGATTTCGAGGATAAATCCTCATTTGCAAATTGAAATTTAGCTTCAATGTGGGGACTAAGCTAGGTCCCACAAGCGGTGCAATGCAGCACCGGTAACTGTTTGGAATATTTTTCAACATTCCAATAACAGCACGATGGATAATTTTTGATTTAAGTCAGATTTTTATAAATAAGTAGTATATGACGTTCGAAAAGCAGGCCTGAAGCACACAACCGGTTTCGTGGGTATTGCCGCTCATCAGGTATGCGTATTCGTGACCTGACATTCGAACGCCGATCTGACTTTGTGCTAAACCCAATTATTTGCGATTTCGAGGATAAATCCTCATTTGCAAATTGAAATTTAGCTTCAATGTGGGGACTAAGCTGGGTCCCACAAGCGGTACAATGCAGCACCGGTAATTTGGAATATTTTTCAACATTCCAATAACAGCACGATGGATAATTTTTGATTTAAGTCAGATTTTTATGAATAAGTAGTATATGACACTACTGGTCTAACACTAAAGACTGATTTTAAAATATCCGCGCACCCTGAGACAATGATCTTTCTCCAAAGTTCTTGTGATTGCGAAGTGCGTATAAGAACGGATAGAGTTTTCCAATCTAAACAATTTTACATTTGCGGAAATTTAAGGGTATCTGATTGGATTTACATCATATCTCAATGTGGCTTCCACAATGGAACATCAACCGTAGACATAATCTTTGCCATGAGTCAATTTTAAGAATAGTGTCGAGAACAGCATATGCTGCTATACCCGATACGTATTTATTGATCTACCGATGGCATTTGACTACATCAGCAAGCAGAGTCTTATCACAATGCTTGATATTATATGCAGCTCAATCAGACTGCTCAAATTCATTATTAATTTTAAATCTGTCACGAAGGATTCTGTCCATTTTAACGGTTACAGTATACAAGCTTCTAAAATTCGCTGAGGCGCCGAGTGAACATGTGTTCATGCACACAAAATGCTCTGCATTCTCTTTGCTCTGCTGCTGTTGTATGCATTTAGGACACGAACTGAAAGTATATACTTAGGCGAGGTTATATAACTGAACCGTTTTAGAGCACAAACCTAGATAAGGAATGAGCGAAGAATCATCCTTTAATGCCTAATTTTTATAACGGCTGCCGACTTGCCCCTTTAAACTCTCATGTCTCAAGCAACCAGAAATTGCCTGCGAAGATAAAGATTAAAGTATACACTCCATGTGTACAAAACGAATTGTTGTAAATCAGCGATACATCGACTATCCACACAACACACGAACGAAGGCTGAATGCTTTCCATTTAAGCAGCATACGCTGTGTCTTAAAAATATCAGGGTTGGACAAATTAACGAATGCTGAAGTGCTTTCTAAACCTGGTTTAGAACATGTTCACCCTACTAGGACAGCACCTTGGATGCTGGTTTTGTCATGTGTGGAAAATGCACAATTTGAAATGGCCTACTTTATGCTTATGAGTTGGAACCAGGAAGTCGACTATTGGACAGACTGTAGTTGTGGTACAAGAAAAGATTGAAAAAGTGATATGCAAGTTCTTGAGATTGACATTACGAGTTGGGAAGAAATTTTTCGTGACAGCTCACACTGTTGACACTGTCGTGTCAAAGCTTGAAAAAGGAGGATAAGCTTCTTGGCAGCTGCTCATAGATCGCGCACAACTGACACCGATCGACCGAGTACTGCTTTTCGGTGTGAGCGCTGTGGTGCAATTGTCACTCCCAAACCGGATTGTTTAGTTATTTGAAATACTACGGAGCATGAAACTATCATGATTGACGTCGCCCGACAGTGGCCAACAGCATTCACATGGGCACGTGTGATCAAACAAGCTGGTCGTGCCAACATCATCCAACAGTGTCTGACAAGCCCATATTTTTATCATCCCTCTACCATTTCAATCATGCAGATCCAGATCGTAGTCCTCTACGTAGTGAGTGCAAACTACACGAAATAAGTCATGTGATGTGTGCTGCAAATGCATGCTAATGTGGATCTTAGTTCACAACCTTGTGTTAAACAGCATTAACGTGTGCGTGGTCACATGTGATTGAACAGATTGATAGTGACAACCTTATTCAACAGTGCATAACATGTTCAACTTACTAAAATAACTTTTGTTCTGGAATAATAGCATTAATCTCATACCCGATTTATTCATAAAAGCATACATGTCCGTCACCTTCACATACCCGCAGCAATATTTGAAATTGGGCGTATTATCACCAAGCGCTCAAACTACGACATAGACTACCCAGTGTTATGTGTTTTATTAATGCTCCCCCAAGCAAGATTTCGCATTGAGCGGCAATTCATGAATTTTATCACGTCGCAGGGCGACGTTTTTTTCGTGCGATTACAACATGCATTCGTAATGAGCACGGTAAAGTAATCAAGCAACTTTGCTGATACCACATAGTGTTGCAAGCGATCGGTGGAATAGCAATTAAATCTTAACCTTTACTACCATTCTACACGATATGGAGTTTAAAATTTACCCAGCGGATATAATTGGAAGCTTTTATGTATCTGTTAAAAGTAGGTTCCAACATGGTGTTCGGCAATGCACAACTATCTACTGCAGCAAAACGAGCCTCAGTAAAAAAAGCTATGAAAAATGTATCAATATTGAAGTTATGTTTACAGGAAACGAGCTAAAAAGCTGAAAATATCATCTTTTTTAACGTCATTGATTAAGCAAAATTAATGGAAAATTTCACGAGCAATATACGCCATATATCCCGAACTTCTGCAGATGAATAATCTACGGAATGAAAGGAAGAAAATGGCATTTAATATGAAAGATTCTGGTTGAGGAAGTCAGCTTTATAAGTGCGGTAGAACTACATCTATTAGTCCCTCTGCAAATTACATTTATACTACTGGCAAATCTATCCGTCTCAGCACAATCACTATATCATATTAACAGGTCATACAAATTCAACGGTCAATGAAAATGATGTAATAATCATATTTCCGGCAAATATGGACAAGGATATTTGCTATTGTCTAGAAAATAAATATCGAAGTTAAAATATCGATGCAAGTTTTGTCGTATCGAGTTCGCGAACAATTATAAAATAACTATTTTTTTATTCGAGCATCCTAATCTTATGCCAATCACAACTATCAGATAGCGAGACAGAATATTTTATACAAATGCCTAGTCACAGAACGTATCAAACTAATTAGTCGTCATATAAGATTCTGTAATTGGGAACCAAAGTTACGTACACAGCAGGTTCTCGGGCAAACAATAAAGCTTTTTGAAAATTTGGAAACTTGTCACGACGGCAATCAAAGTCATACTTGTATACTACTGCTGAATAAAGTTCTTAGAAAGAACCACGATATTTGAATTCAGAATCACAAAGTTATTCCTGGCCAAGCGCTTGAGATGCATATGAACGATCAATACATTACATCTCTCACTTCTTTACGTACACAGTGAAGGGTATTTTAGCATCGTAATAGTTTGATGCTCTTGCGTACATAATGTGCCATTACCGAGTTCATCGATTTTTGGAAAATATATATTCATCGTTGGTGCCTATAAGATGTCTTTCAAGATTCTCCTGATTACACTAATAATATAGGATCTCGAGTTTTTTGCTTGAAAAAATTAAAAATAATATTTTAATGTACCACAAGCGAGAGACTCGATAACTCATCCCGCTGAACCACCTAGTGGAACATTCAAAAAGTTAATGCATAAAAATATGTGGTCTACATCATTTGGTAGTGGCAGTTAAATTTTGCTATAAAACTTAAAATCTCGATTCACGAATATTAATCGAAAATATTGAATTAGAGTTAGCCCTTCAATTAAAAATCCTAAACTCGTGATATTCGGTATGCGTAATCACTTGCATCCAACTCGAACGATCAAATTTTAGTGTATCTCATCATTTTTGCTCATGCGTACATAGGGATATTGTGAAAATTCAGCCAGAACAAACGCAGAATCATCTCTTGTATTTCATACAAAAATCTTTTCATACACTCACGGAACTGCATGAGAGAGAAAAGAGCATGTTTTCAAAGTGAATTTATTCCATCAAGAAATTCAATTGCATTTATCCACCACATTTGTAAACCAGTATGTTTTTTTCCCCCACGCGGGCAAATAAATAAGTCGTTTTTTCGTATTCATGAGAGCTGGAGAAAAAATTACCGATTTCAGTTACCAGATGTAAAGAGTCAAAATAAACTTCAGCAATTGTTTTAAAAATTTACCTGCCGAAACTTTGACCAACTACGCAGTGCCAGGAAGGCCAAAGAATTTTATCCATTTGTTTCCGAACATTTTCTGCAATGTGAACATCTTTCTTATAATTCTGGAAAGCATCCTTTATCACACTTTTGCATTCCTGCAGAACATCTCTGTTCATGTCGGTTTTGATGATTTCTATTTCAGCAACCATGTTTAAGAGATCCGAGTGAAATCATAACTGTCGTGCTCGTGATTTTATAGTCGTAATTTGATTACGAAAGCGAAAAAAATTCGATGCGAAATCGCAACGTGATTCGATGTGTGAATAATAACAACACGAAGCAAATTTTATAATAAAATTACGTCATTCAAATTCTTGTTTTAGTTTTTCTCGAAAATTTTAATACAATGCTGCATGTGACCTATTGAGTTACTTCACAGGTATTAAATTGTATTGTTCAGTTGAATAATAATTCGGTTAACATATTGTCTCAATTAGATTAATTTTTGGTATGAACATCTTACTGTCAACGCAGCAATAATGAGAGTCGCACACAACCCATGGTTAACTGTAAGTAGCATCGGGTATACGAAAATAGGGATAAAACGTATTTTCATGTTCGCATCCTGGTGGTTCGAATGAGGTGCAGAAGTAATTCTAACTCTGCAAAATTTGTTTTATCATGCCTGTTTGTCAAACTAAATCATTTAACTGTTTCCAGTAAATTCGGATCAGCACGGCATTATTCAATATAAAAGATCGCAACGTCTCTTTGAAGATCATTTCATTCGGTGAATAGATAATTTTCAGAGGTAAACTGTTCCATAAAAAGCTACACGGAGTGAATAAAATTATCGGCATCAGTTTAATTGGGAAAGAACGTTTGAAGGACGAGGTCGTGACTACTTGCGGCAAAATTAGAACTGAATTTGAATAGGTGCCGGGGCAGCTGGGAAGCAGTATCGATTATTCGGTATATCATGTTTTTGTCACATTGGGTGCAACAACAACTTAGAGGGCACAGTCCGAGTTTAGCCATTTGTTGCTCAAAGGGAAGATTATGCAATCCGGTAACCATTTTAATTACATAATGATTAATCTTTTTGATTAGCCAGAGGTCTTTTCCAACATTTGTACCCAAGCTTGTGCTGTGTAGTCTATGACTTGGTATGTGTATTTATTGGGTACATTTTTCAATAAGTAGGGTGGAAGACGTCCGAAAATTCGTCTAAGTTGATCAAGTATGCTACATGCACGCTCAAAGACGGTCTCCTATTAAAAACTGATTTTAAAATCTACCCGCACCCTGAGACCATGTTCTTTCCCGGATGTACTTCTGAATGCGAAATGCGTAAAAGAACAAATACAGTTTTCAAATCTATAAAATTTTACATTTGCGAAAATTGAATGGTAGCTTGTTTTGAATTACATCTGGAACAGCTTTGTTTGATCTGCTTTCAAAACTAGGCTATGCGTAACAAAGTTTACTTTCATCCAAAAATTCACATCATCGGCGAAAACCCAAGTTTTCATCGTACCGATTACGGAAGATCGTTTATAAATATAAGAAACAGTTTTGGATTGAGTACTGAACCTTAATGGACTTACTCGTGGATTTGATCCTTCAGCTTCAATAAGCCATTTCACCGATTTCTACTTCAACGCAGAAAGGAGAAGTGTGTCCTGCGAGAGATGCGAGTAACCAAGCTCATCACGCTAGTTAAGATTAAAGGTGGCATAGGTAACTGCAACAATTACATTGGAATCTCCTTTCAAATTTTGTACGCAAATTGTTGATAAAATGTTTTACAGATGCGGCTAAAAGTATTAGCTGATTGGATTTACATCATATCTCAATGTGGCTTCAACAATGGAAGATCAAGTGTAGACATAATCTTTGCCATCAGTCATTTTTAAGAATAGGGTCGAGAACAGTATATACTGCTATACGCTATACGTATTTATTGATTTAGCGATGGCATTTGACTACATCAGCAAACAGGTTCTTATCACAATGCTTAATATTTTATGAAGCTTACTCAGACTGCTCAAATTCATTATTAATTTCAACTCTGTCACGGAGGATTCAGTCCATTTTGACGGTTACAGTATACAAGCTTCTAAAATTCGCTGAGGCATCAAGTAAACATGTGTTCATGCACTCAAGATGTTATGCATTCTCTTTGCTCTGCTGCTGTTGTACGCATTAAGGACGAGAACTTAAAGTATATACGTAGGCAAGGATATATATATATAAGAACCGTTTGAAAGCCCAAATAAAGGTGAGGAATAAACGAAGATGCATCCATTATTGCTTAATCCTAATAACGTCTGCCTCCTTGCCTCTTTGAACTTTCATGTCGTATCGATTTCGCGTACATTTATAATATCACTATTTTTTATTAGAGCATCCTAATCTTATGCCAATCAAAACTATCAGATAGCGAGACAGAATATTTTATACAAACGCCTAGTCACAGAAGGTATCAAACTAATTAGTAGTCATATAAGATTCTGTAATTGGGAACCAAAGTTAAGTGTACAGCAGGTTCTCGGGCAAGCAATAGGGTTTTTTTAATTTCGAAACTTGTCGCGCTGGCAATCAAAGTCATACTTGTATACTACTGCTGAATAAAGTTCTTAGAAAGAACCACGATATTTAAATACAGAATCACAAAGTAATTCCTGGCCAAGCTCTTGAGGCGCATATAAACGATCAATATATTACGTTACTCACATCTTCACATACAGAGTGAAGGCTATTTAAGCAACATATTACTTTGATGCTCTTGTGTTGAATAATCTCACGCCTACTTGTCGATTGCATCCTGAAGCACCTTTAAGGTCAACCTTTCCAACGCTACTCACGTTCACTTACGAATCCTACCATTCAAGAGTACACCAAATAGAAAACATGTATTTTAGGCACAGGATAATGAATAAAACATCACACATCCATCTTATATGAGCAAATCCCTATACTACCACGATGACCCAAACATATCTGTACCGTTTGTCACGGTTATCTGATTTGCCAATCGATTTCGTGCTGGCCGGTTCATCTCAAGCCATTGCTAAATTAAACGCGTTTGACCGAACTTGATAAATTGCGTATTCTTCAATAGCGGCTGATGTTGTTTCATCTACTCATATTTCCGAAAATGATGTTGCTCACTGAACCTGATCTTACTGTCTCCACCTAACGACGGCAAACAGCCGAAACCGGTAGTGGAGTGTAAGGGATGGGGATGTGGGCAACACATTACTTTGATGTTGCTGACCGTTTTGCTGAAATTCTCCCCAAACACAAATTTTTTCGTTTTAGCGATTAGCTTTCGGTGGTTTCGGTGCATCCTGCACTTGTCTGGTGGTATTTTGTACACGATATGAACGCTTGTAATTAGCACTCCTCGTTAATGCTCCTCACATCTCAACAATATTACATAAATATCTCTTCATACATAAATTTAAGGAAAATAATACAGTCTCAATGACTCAATTTAAAAAATAGTGATTCGTTTAGTGTAAAGGAAAATGTTGTTAAAAATCCACATAGATAAATAGAAGTGGAGAATGAATAGAATCACTAATTGACTCCAAGCAGCATCGGCTAATTGGCATCTTAAAGTGAAAGCTTTCCACCCCAAGCTCAATCAAACATTAAAGCTTTTGCTCTTATTATCATAGTTTCTAAATGATAGTCAGTTAAACAAAGAACAGTCAAGCGAAATATGCAAAATATTATAATACATAATACAATGTTTTATATCCGCATATAATTTGTATTTCTTAAACTGTATTACAATTTTATAATAGACACTCAGAGTTCGATACGAAAAAATCCACTGAAACTGCTTCGCTCAATAACTTTTACCATCAAAAGCATTATGAATGCTGGAATTGACAGTCACGTAAGCAATACCTAATTCGTATTACCGAATCGAATTACACTTTTGAACATCAAATCATTTTTAGTCGAAATAACTTGAATCTCATATCCAACCACAGAAATTGACAGCTCACGAAATACCGTTACCTGTCCCTTAACTCCCGTAATCTCACCCGAAAATCTTTTACAACAACTGACTATTACCTCGGAGAGTGTCCTCCGCACATTGCTAAATCTCAACACGAGAAAATCTCCCAGAGCTGACAAAATTACCCCGTTGATTCTTAAAAACTGTGCTTATACTCTCTGTACGCCTCTCACATACTTGTTTAACTTCTCTTTAACCCAAAGTTTCGTTCCCCTGTGATTGGAAGAATGGCATCATTACCCCATCCACAAAGGAGGAAACCGTTCCGAAGTATCCAACTATCGACCCGTAACACTACTACTGGTGATCTCTAAAGTGATGGAGCGCCTCGTAGCAAACAGCGTCACAAAACATCTGGAAGACAATTGCTTGCTCGCAGTCGAACAACACGGCTTCAGAAAGAAACACTCTTGCCTTTAAAACCTTCTGCTAGCCCTCAATGACTGGACACAAGCTGTAGACAGAGGTCTCACAGTACACGCTTGTTATCTTGATATGTCAAAAGCATTTGATCGTGCCAACCACAGTCTGTTACTACAAAAGATGGAGCTATGTGGAATCAAGGGTTCATTACTAGCCTGGTTTGAGGATTATCTCCGCGACCGTATCATTCGAGTAAGGGTTGGTGGTGCTTTGTCAAGACCTATTGCAGTAACGAGTGAAGTGCCGCATGGATCAGTACTTGGACCACTTATTTTCCTGATGTATGTCAACGACTTACCTAAAGCGGATGACATCAAGCTGTGGACACAGGTACGTACAACTGAGGATTGCAGAGAGCTTCAGTTGGACCTCCATGCTCTACAAGACTGGTTAGTTAGAAATGAACTACCTTTCAATGTCGAAAAGTGCAAGGTATTGACTGTTTGAAGACATTTCGAGTACTCCTACACCCTTGGTTCCCATATTCTTGAAAGCACTGACAAGGAGAAGGACTTGGGTGTGTGGGTGAGCAGCACTTTGAAACCGTCACATAACGTCACAGCTGTCTATGAAAAGACGTCACGAGTACTGCTAATGCTAAAACGGGTGTTCGGGAGTTTCACTAAGCAAACCGTTCATCGAATAATTAATACGTACTTGAGGCCAACCATGGAGTATGCGGTTCAGGCTCGGTCACCCTGGCTTCAGAAGGACATCAGCCTCTTACAGTGAATATATCATCGGACCACCAAGCTCGTACGCGGTCTGAAGCACAAACAATACGAAGATCGTATTGCAAGTCCCAATCTATTCGACTTTCGCTTCCGCCGTCTCAGAGGTGATTTGATACTTATGTTCAATATACGGCATACCCTCAACCATCCCCTAAATCAACTATTCACGCGACTACCACCCAGAACCAGCCGGAGTCACGAATATACAGTACATATTCCCGACCTTAGACTAAACTGTCGAAGGTACTTTTATTCTGTGCGTGTATGCTTTACCTGGAACTCCCTACCTTGTGATGTTGCACATTCACCCAACTTGGATATATTCAAATCGAATTTGGACAATTTCATATTGATCATAGAAGCTTTGAACTTTGAAACCAGTTTCTGTCCAATGGATTTTTACTTTATTCCTGAACTGCTCAGTAAGCAAACAAATCCCGTTTTCATACCCATGTTATTCGTAATTCCTATATTATTCTGTTTTTTGTCAAGCTATATGCTTTTTAGACCATTAAAATTGAATTGAATTGAATGTTGTAATGATTTTGGTTTTGAAATAAACATATATTTATCGCCTACTTAATCTATAATTTAGTTCCAGAAACAAAAGTTTCTGAACTTAGCATTTCTGAAGCGCAAATCAGATGAGCGCGCATGTGATGCAGTAAATTCTCTCAATGCTAATGATTGGCATAAATCATTTGATTCATTCACAATTTTTCACTCATTTCAATAAAAAACCAAAATGATCACGTGACTCGGGGCGGTACCGAAATCTTAAATAGTTTTAAGAGAATGTACATATCGATCAGAACGATGTAAGATTAATTATTGAAGTTCAATGGAATTGCATTAATTCAACGATTCCTGCAAACAATTATCCATAAACGGCATCAAATTACAACACAGTACATATGTAAGTAATAAGTGATACCGGAAAGAAACATTCAAAATTACAAAATCGTTCCAAAAACTAATCGATAATGTGTTGAAAAAATAATTTCAAAATGATCGGATCCCAATTAAACCAAATCGTATGTATTTTCGCTTGAAAAATTTGTAAAAATGGTTAGTCTGATTTTTGCTGCGCTTCCACTGCCTTCTTCCATATTTGTGCGGATTTTCGGAGTGCTCTAGAATGCAAAACATGATACGACTTTAAAAAATTCCTTTTATGAAGGAAGCCGCTAAGTTGGCTATTACTAAACTGCCAATGAGATGTGAATGTACATCGTTTAACGGGTTGGGTAGAGATGACAAGACGGGGACGATTGCGTTAGTTCGTTTCAGGTTAACAAGTGAGAGTTGGCGGAAATCTGGCGAATTATCACATTATAGGGTCATCCCTTCCACATTAACCACGAAACCCCCCGCGGTGCACGCACGCACACCGATAACGTCTCGCTTCATTTCTGAGGTCAACCCGTCCAACGCTAATTGCGTTCACCCACGAATCCCACAACACAAGAGAAGCCGATTGGTCAAAGGCGTTTATTACGCACACGACCAATAACAAAACATATATCATATAGGCAGAAAAAACAATCACAACACTGATCCTAAACATGTCCCTTCGATCTGATTTGTCAGTCAATAGCACATTGAATCGTTGGGGAAAGCTTCGCCGGCTATATCCAATTCATCATTGTGAACTTTAAAACTGAAGTGTAGATTCAAAGTTAAATGCAATCAAATTCGGGAAAAGGGATTACGAAAGGTTGCGCTTCCACAGAAGACTGAAAAATGGGCGTTTTATTAATTAGGAAAAGACGCGACATTTAAATGATAGAATCTTAGGTTTGATTTCATTTTAATTAATAAGTGTTCATGGTTTTAGTTTCATATAAACAATCAAGTCTTTGGCATTACCCTAACACATCCATCTCCTTCACTTTGAAATCGTCAGGTTTTGATGAATGATATTCCTATTTTAAGGGAAAATAATCACAATACATGTATTTTCTGGATCACCGCCATTTCCTAACCGTAAAGTAAAGATTCGGTTTGATGTAGTTAGAGATTTTATTACCGTCCATTGTTTCAAACTATGTTAGCGACTTTTTTGCTAAAAGTTTTTACGAATTTTTTTAAACTGATGCAACAGGAAAATATGAACGAAAAACCAACTGTTATTAAGTAAAATTATGGACACATACCGAACAACATCCACGAACGCGATGCCCATGGGTTTAATAGGATATGATAGATTGTGACGTGCGCACAGTTCTTTGACGAAGGGTTGTGCTTTAATTAAATTGTGTCTCGGCATTGTCGGAAAGAGACTGAGAAATATAAAATAGAGCATGGATTCATATTCTGAGAAGTTAGTAATATTCGTTTGAAAATTTAGCCTTGATAAGTAAGACACAGAAAAAATATTTGAAGTTGTAAAGCAAATGTACACATAAACGGTGATTCAAATCCTCTTAATTTTCTGCTAGCTGATGCCTGTTCTTTGAACTTATTCAGAGAGTGTTCAATCCAAAACATAAGTTTACTCGAAAAAACTGTTGGGTCAATATCATTAAGTACGGTGCCACGCTACTTGCAGACAAGAGGAATTAAGCATAAATGTGACATTTATCCTCCGGTCCAGCTCACTAGCGAGTAGTGCCGAAACAACCGATAACGACAATCGCGAGCCCGTTATAATTCTTGATTTGGAAAGGTTGTATGTGAACGATTTGAGCGATAACATTATCGGAAGCATGAAGAGATAGACAACAATATGATTGACAAATCAAATCGAAGTGACAACTAAGACAAAAGTGTTGATGTGTGATGCTTGATTCATTCTCATGAGCGAAATAAACGCGTTTAAACAATTGGCGTTCTGTTGTATTGTGAGATTCGAGGTTTAATGAGAATAGAGTTGAACAGGTTGACCTCATGGACGAACCGGAGGCAATAGAAGAGTGGGTGTGAATCGGAGGGTTGTCGTCGTCAAGGTTGAATGGAGTGTCTTGAAGCCTGTGCAGACAATGTAATAGACAAGGGAACGCGATTCGGACACGATTGACCTTACTTAATCACATCCACCCCATAGAATGTGACATAAGCCAATGTATTGTGATGCTCACATCCTCTTCACACACATCATGGTTCTTCGCAACAGTGGAATAAAATTCTAACTTTGTGACATACGGCACTTCAAATAAATCTTTGAATCAAACATATTTCTAAACAATTAAATGTTCAGTTATAGGTTCTTATAAAATTTTGAATATTTAAATAAATAAGTTAAACGAAGTTAAATTTGTATCCACTGTTTATATAGGGTTCATACAAGAACAAAAATGGTCAATTACAGAATCACACAGTTATTCCCCTGCTGGCGCTTGAGGACGCGATAAAAAGACCAATCTATTGTGGTTGCTCACAAACCCCATCCCTTACACAAGCCGCTAAACGTTCTGCTGTTTGCCGTCAACAGGTGGAGACGTAAGTGGCCATACAATTTTAACTTTGTTTACCGTTTTTCCACTGTTTCATCAAGCACACTGACCTGAATCTTACTGTTCCCATCTGATGAGAGCAAACCGCCGAATCCGGTAGTGGTGTTTAAGGGATGTGAGCACCACAATACATTGGTCTTAAGTTGTATTCTAAAATAGGCCTGGGCAACCTGACAGTATCTTAGCCCACGTGCAGTCTCTGACTGTGCGGCACTTTGCCTGGATCAGGCTTGTGCTTTCGTACATACATACATACTAAAATATTCTGAAAATATGTACTATTGTGGGTCAGTAGTTATGAAGTTACTATTGTTGTGTTTTGATCGGTTTCCACTATTCTGTACTTTTCACTGCAATTGTTGTGAAACCAGGAATACCTAATGAGTTTTTATTTCATAAACATTTTAAACCGAGAAATTCCATTAAAAATAAACATTCACTCACTGATGTTCTAACTGAAAATTCAAATGCCCGGTGAACCAGTCATTGAAACGCGAATGTTCCACGTTACAAGTAGCTCGATTTTGCATCGGCAGCCAGGGTTCCTCACGGTCGTATGAGACTTCCATTGGAATATGATTCGATTGACTGACCCAAGTGAACCAATGGCTTTCACACGTACTGAAGAAAACCGAATGTCACATTAATTGACAAACCAAAGACGTGGATAACTGTCGAGCCGAATGATGTTATTGTACTGAGTCCAGTTTCATGTTGTTACCGAAGTGCCAACTAGGTTTGCTATCATACACAAGAACAAATTAGTTAAAAGGTATCTTAGATACCTGAGCATGGAATAGTAGTTGTTAAAGTACACAATCCGACCACCAATACGGCTGGAATTCACCGTTTCTGTTGGAGAAATAAATGTCTGATACTGGGGGTTAAATAGAACTAGCAACAAATGTTTGAATTGGTTGAAGCACCATCAGCACATAATTCTGTTTCAAATTAAAATATTGTGATTTGTAAATTTAAATATAATCTTGCTCATTAAACGTGCTCAGTGATATGTTGGAAAAATGATTTGGTGATACATACACACTACAAAATTTGACAAGGCCTCAACGAATGAAGGTACACGTGCAATGTTTTGTTATACCCCGATTCACGAAACAAGTCCTCCTTCATCAGTTATCTTCTAATTCAAAATTTTACTTAGATTGAAATTTTTTGTTCATTTAAAGCAAAACTCATTATATTTATGTGAGGGTTGGTAATGAACATGCTTGTTTCCATTATATACAGTCAAAAATAAATTAATTATCGAAATGTTTTAAACTAACGATTGAATAAAACACAGCTGTATACATAATACCATCATTTTGCTACATTAGCTAATCCAAGACAACAATCCCGACCACTTTCTTTAGATTAGCTGTTAGTTGACGGCGTGTAATATCAGCAAATTATTTGAATTCTAAATAGCAAGTAAAATTTCAACAATTGTACGCGTCTGATTTAATATTGGATAATCGTTTCAGCTTAATAAAATAATAATTGAGCCATTGACTGTAATAATATCTTCCAAGTGACTACATCTTTTGTTCATCCTGAATATTGTACGCATTATACAATCTAAGGTTACAATATTCAAATGATCTACTAACTTCAATTTCAGTAGTCATGCATTAGTTAAAAAACTATCGGCAAATATCTCAAGACCAAAATTTGAACGAAATGTATTCTAAAAGAAATTCTCACCGGACGAGTAAGAAGTAACCAAGCGTTCCCCAAAATCCGAGAATAGGATAATATAAGCCGAACAATTTTATAAACCACGCGATAATCCATGCTAGATCCTGAAAATAAAAATGTTGACATTTCAAATTAATTTGTGCTTTGTTAAAAATTAATTTGATTACAAAGCAAAATGGATCCTTATTTGTAGTCTGATATATCTATTTAAAATCTATGTGAAGGGTAAAAACTCTATGTATGAGATTTTGAAATGTCACCATTTTGGTAAGCCTAACCTCATGTTCGTATCAAATGATTGTTTAGTATTTTAGCATTCCTTAACTATAATCCAGTTAGAGAAGGCGCGAAATGGAAAATCACTTCAAATATTGCATCGGTAGACGTGATAGAAAAGGGATGTTTTTAATGTTGCATTTTTACGTTGTTTGTTTATTTTGGTGAATGTTTTGCGTATTAGATTTCATTTGTACTCTCGAATACTAAGGACTATTTACACAGATTAATCGATGATGTCATGGAAAAGGTAAACCAGGTGGCTGCAGTGAAATGGGTGACAAAATGATTTTGGAATGAATCGTTTAAAATTATTATCACTTAGGAAATAAACCCCATAAACTTTTTCCTAACATTGGGATCGTTATTTACAACCACGTTGAAAGTTGTAATAATTTTATTAGGTGATTTTCATGAGAATTAAATTTCCAATTCCATTCTAAGATTGATGCTTCGACCCTCTAAACATTACCAAATCTTGAAATGATGAAACTTTTATCAATAAAAGAATAAAATGGACAATGAAAATATTTCAATTAATTCCCAAGAATAAGTGTAAGCCTGACCTCCCATCTTCTTCGCGTAAATACATATCTGAAGGAAGTGTACTGAAAGTACACTGGAAAAAGGAGCGGCGGACCGACTGTAAAACAAAACAGAATGTATTCCGCCATATAAAATTAAAACTTGTTAGTTATGAAATAACATTCTGGGAAATTATCAAATATGACAGTTTTAGAAATGCCTGATTTAATTCAATTATATGGGGAGCCAATACATGCTAGATTATCGATTTACGGTCTAAAATGCAACAGTATTCGAAATGTTGGGAGGAATTAAAAGTAGACAGGTGCTTGCAATATTTTTAAATGGACCATTTCATTTAATAAAATTAGTCGATCTATGATTTAACTATGTGCATTGTTAAGTAAGCATTTACAAAAATCAACGGTTTATTTTCGACGGGCCCATCACGAATTACAATTGAACGGTAATAGGAAATGCAAAATACAAATTGATTCCAAACTAAACATTATTTGAGTGATATATGTGGCGATAAAATTGATCGTTATTATCTGATTTGCTGGTGTAGTACTCCATTCGTTATCGTGTGGTAACTTTGGTTATTGTCGTTATGTTTGAACAAGGATTTATAATTTCTCTCTTACAATAATGAATAGATTTATGCTTCAACATCTATACTTTGAACACCATTAGTAATTACAATAATCATGGAATAGAAAACGTAAATATCTCTTTAGATATTTCGCGAGATATGATTGTGGACAAATGCCTCTATTGATATATTGGCTTGTTCGTTGTATTTCAATAATTATGAGCACAAAATAAATTTGTTCAACCACATATCTCAGATTTCATGCTTGATTATATGTGCTTACTTCATGCTTGGTTGAAACAAACAAACAAAAATGCAGGTTCAATCTTTAAAATTGTTCGAAAATCATCGGCTGTTTTAAAGCGGATATAAACGAATTAACCAAGTGTCCCCCTTTTGTCACTTTGAGCAGCGCAATATTACATTGCCGCAATTCACAGTGAAGAAGATTTAATGAACCGTGGTATTTCATCGCAAATTTTATATAACGTTTTCAAATTATAGGATCAGGATCGCATAATGTGAACTCTGTAAACTAGAATTTTATGAAAATCAGCTAACTTGCAGCAATAATCAATTGTCGTAAACAATTAAATGCAATAATACTTTTCGTGCCCAAGTAAGAACAAGGTTTCACTTCAAGCCGCTTGTAACCTCACAGTAAGGGCAGATCGCAGCTAATTTATCATGTAACTTAGCAGACACTTGAAAGGGTATGTCTATCGAGGCATTCACTTATATATTTTCGTACTCAATTCACATTTGAAAATTTTGAAAAGTAAGACGGGATAATTTCTATGCAAATATGTAACTACGGGAAAAAGCTAACATGAAAAGCGTGCTAGTCACTGGTGAGACATCAAAGTTCTATTGGAAATTAATTCTTCGTGACAATAAAATTTAATGAAACACATGAATGCAGACACAAAACATTAACATGAAATATCACAAAACATTAACTTGTTGCTCATAATATGAGGGTGTCAAGGATTATAAAATATTTTGACAAACCCAATATTCATATTAGAAAGCGTAAAATACGTCAATGAGTTGAAAATTCTGAATTACACCAAAAAACTCACTCAAGAAAAAGTATATATTCTGGTATTGGTAAGGGAAGTGTTTTATCCATGGACTCTCTTTTGACGCTGCTCTAACTGGTAAAGTTTCCCCAACGACAAAAACAGGTTCTAGTCGAATATCTGGGTCCTTGTCAATCTAGTAACATAAAGTAAATTGCATTATTCAATAATATTATTATTATGTTAATTTCCGAAATTTCTTTTACTCTGTGAGAAATTTCATCATAATGCGACGAAGAAGATTACAACAATATTTACTAATGAGCAACGATACGCATAAGCGATTACCAATGGACTTATAACACGTCTAATCTTCTTTTGTAAATGGTTGCTTGCCGTTTTTTGAATCATTTTTCAGTTTACCAATGGCAATATCATGTTCTCTCAGCATTGTTTTTATCATTTCGGGTGTCCTATTATTGTTTATGGGTTTTCACTACTTGAGCGAAAACCAACCTGAGTTTCTTTTAGACTGAGGGTCTCTTGAGTGATAAACGTGTAGTCTTTAGCTGATAAATGCGGTGAAGCATCTACGGGCAGTCATTGATTAAAATAAAAAAAACTAATATGTGAATCGATCGTTGAACACAGTGGTTCCATGTGCAAAACCAACTTAACGGCGACTACAGCGACGGCCATGTACACTTATTTTTATTTTGAACCTGATTTAATCTGATCTAATGGTATGAAGACATACCAAATGGAAGCCAAATATTGAGTCCAAGCGTAGTAAATGTGAACAACAGAATACGTTTGCCAATATTAAACCTCGAAATCGCTTGACCGGTAAGAGATCTGAGATTCTATGTTAAACATGATGTTATTATGACGTTTTTAGTCAAAATTGGCATAAAAATAGTCCTAAAAACGGTTACAATAAAAATTAGACACTATCATACAAATGTTTTGAATCGGACGACAGTAAAATCAATGTAGCATTTAGGAAAACATTCAATTTTAATTTAAATGTTACATAATACAAACGCGTCAATAAAACGGAATTGGTTATATGTTTAGGTGAGTTTTTTTCTGAGAAAGCATACATTATGCCCATACTATATTATCAGCTTTGCGGGGCCTTCAAATCGTCCGGCATAAAATTGATTTCTCCATTTTTTTCTCTTTTTCCATCAAATTTAAACTCTATATGTGGGCCAAATGCATCATTTTTTCGTATCAACTGAGACCAATTTTGGACGCGCAATTTTGAACGAATTACGAGATACCGGAAGTTGTTGTGAAAACTTTGTCCCAAAATCTTTGCTTACGGCATTTGCTAATAAACTGGATCATATGTTGAAATTATCAATCAAGACGTATAAGAAACAGCGTTCAGTCGACAAATTGTAACTTGATGTCGGGACCTGTTCGTCATTTTTTAAATTTATTTGGTGAAGTAATTGTAACCGCTGAAGCCAATTTCTTCTTCTTCATTACGATCAATCAACCCATTAATTCACTCTGCAAATTGGGTCGGTATATTAATGTCATGGCAAATTATACGCACGTTGATTCAAGAATCATGAAAGAACATACAATGAAGATAGAAAATATCATGAAAGGGTTCAAAGTATTCTGAGCACATCACTTGTAAGTCGTTGTGATTAGCAAGAGATACATTAACCTAGCCAATTGCATAAAAAGGTCAATCGCATAGAATGAACTGAAGCATATTCAAAATCTCAATGGTGATGCTTATTAATTATTTTTCAAATACAATTGATAATGTTTCATCTTAGTCCAATTGTTGTGGTTGTTAACCATTCAGTAGCATGTTGTAATGCGAATAACGTTATTTCCTAACATTTATTAAATTTTTCTGTTACTAAGCTAGAAAAGTAACGTAATATATTAAAAATCTCTAGAATGCCAACATATATTTTTACTCATTGGCGCTTGAATTAATTCAGTAATTAAATTATTTAATTAATCACACGAAATACAACAATATTAATTCGTATTCTTCAACGGGCATACCACGTTTGGCTTGGCGTGATGCTGCGAGTGCATATAGTTCCACCAATGGCATGAAGTTCCCTTGATAAATCCGAGGACGATCTCGTGAAATAAATGATTCATTTTCGTGGATTCGAAAACCGAGAGGTGGCCCAAATCATGTTGTAACCAACTTGCTTGACTCTATTTAATAAAGTTAATATGTAATTACAAACTGCTCAAAATTAAAGGAACACCAAGAAGTTTCAATTTGGGTATGAAATAAAAATATCTTGAAAAATGTCATGTTATTTTAGCGAATGACGAATGAATACGATTATTAGAAGCTAAACCAAGATATTTTGACGATATGATCTTGCTGCAACCTTTGAGGTTTATTTGTGAAATAAAAGTTTCTATAACCCAAACGGTTGATGATTCGCAACGTTCGTGTTTGCCTAAAGAGAAATTTCTTATTCTACTCGGAATGCTTCGCTAAATAGTTCATGCAGTATATTTTTATCCAAGCATTTTTGAATAAGCATTCATATACAGGGTTACTCGGATAAAATGTCTTCACATACGAGGCTGTTTCTATTTTCCACATGCTAATTGGACTTATAATCCTTACACTTTCTTTACCGGAGTAATAAAGCTTTTTCGGGACACGTTTCGTCTCAACTCCAGATTCAAAATGACAGCCAAAATGTATATGATATTACCAAAGTCTGAGTACAATTTTTCTGTGCTCCTTATAAAAGATGATGGGATGGCCGAACATCAATAAAGTTGAGTTCATACTCGAGATTTATTTATGAATACATCCACTCAAACCCAACTGTTAATCTCTATCGAACAATCGATCGCTAGATTTTAAATTGCCTTCCAGAAAGTATCTTTATAGACCGATATTTACCCATTTGACTTGTAGTTGGTTTCTGTTAACTAGCTTTTGGTTTCCGAGTTGCATTCGACTATAATATATTATTGCCGAAATGTAATGAATTTGAACATCCCGAACATACCTTTGCCAATACGATGTGGCAATTTATGCGCCTATTTGATGATGATGATTATAAAATCTGTTTCAGTCACTATACAACATCACCTGGTAATTCGTTCAATGGAGAATTTTTTCGCAATTGTGTGGGTGCTAATTACATAAAAATATGAAAACGTGTTTGCTCATCGGACGACTAAGCTGTGTTACTGTGGGATATGGGCGTCTTTTATCATTTCTCAAAAGTAAATGAGCTGTCTACCAATACTAAAAATATAGAATGCCGCGTCTTCGAACATTCCTAGTTAAAACTTATTGGCTTGGCATGCGAGTGTTCATCTGGTCGACCTTACAGAAAGATCTTGCTGCCTAGGCTTTGTTTGAGTAAAATCTTTAGGCCAACTCAAGTAAATACTCAGGAATTTCACATTAGAAACCTTACAATATGTGCTACATGTTAAAAAGATTTTAAACCAATTTCAGGCATTTTGGATATGGATGATATTGGACATTTGTCAGGATTTATAATTCTGCAATCAAGTTGATATCATGCTACAAGAATTTGCCATTTCAAGAGCGTGTTTTAACTCGAACTACATAACTTATAAAAATACAATCTGTGAACGCACAATTCGCACTAAAACTCAGCCTATTAATAATTTATCAAAACCTTAAAATGTTACTCAAATACGTTGAACTTCAAAGGTTTTGGTCACATCACATTCTAAATTAAATAGCTGTTTAAATTTTTCTCTGTTAGAAGCTGTTTAACTTGGAACACTTTACCGCGAGAGTTCATGAAATCGGAACCTGTTGCTGTTTTCACTTGAAAGCACAGGCTATGTGATTGTATCTATTATCTCTCGGAACTTATGCTTTCACTATATACACCTCGTTGTCCATGGGATTTTTTTAGGCTGTTCGCTTTTTCTATCATAAATGTCTGAGTTCTGACGTTAGGAAGCAGTAATTAAATCAGTGTTGTTAAATTAAATTCGTTATAATAATAAATATAATTTTGTTTTCATTTAAAATATTTAACAATTTATCAATTATTAAGTATTGAGAATCCTGAAATAGTGTCGTTACATGTGAGTGAATGCAACACGAAACTGGAAGTGGGGTGTGTTAAAAAGCATGCAAATACCGATATTATGTTCAGCCAATGCGTTTAACCGCATTGATAAATATGTGTGTAATATGCGCTTGATTAGGTTAGTGGCATCAACCTCATTCAGCAGTGGCTTCAAAGTTCAACCTTTCTTCCTGACCTTTCTGTATTGTTCAATTGCATGCAGATCCTGTTACAGTATTACACCAGTCTAATGGTGCGTATGATAAAAACGAGTGTAGATACTAAACATTTGTTCAGGCACTAATAGTTCGAAGCTAGGATTCGGATTATTTCGAATGAAGTTATTCAAACATTTTCCCTCGTCATTTACTTGAGATAACATGAAGACATGATGACGCACTTTATAGTTTACATTTTCAAGAGTATAATCAGATATTCAGCAAATGCTATTATTTTATGAACGTAAAGTTTATCAAGCATTCAATTTGACAATATGGAACATTCGGCTACCTGGTTAGAGTACCTAGTGTTAATGAGCTATCACTCTTAGCGTCTACTAGGACATCACCCAGAAACAAACTAGGGCAATAGAATGTCGAACATTAAATCCTCAATCGATAAAGTTTTGGGGGCACAATCATTAACAAATTTAAATGAACATACTCACTTGAGCAACCGTGTACAATGCAACCGATAGTAACAAAGTGAACCAACGCACTCCAAAGTAGAGAAGATTCAAGTAAGCCAACATTTCGAATATAACCACTTGGACGAACATCATTGTGAAAAAGCCAAGGTTGGGTTTGAAGAAGCCCTATAAAAAGTATAGTACATTCAAACAAAATCGATAGAGATGGGACATTATTTAACTGGATGTGAATTTAAATGCGAAGATAACAAATTATTATCGATATTACGCTCGTGTATCAACAGATGATATAAAGCATACAAGTAATGAAGTTTTGATAATGCAGTCCTACTCGGATCCAGCATTAAACATTATGACTTAATCAATGGAAATAGGGCACATTCAGTTTGAAGTATAACAACCTGGTAATGAACATGTGCCATAAACATGACATTTAGATATCTCATAAATAGACGAATCGATCATTAACGTGTTCATAATTAGAGATAAAAGATATCATTATCCGTTTCAAAAAAATTATGGAAAGCACTTGACGAATGTGTATTCAGTGGAAAACAATGCAAACACTCAGGATGCAGATTCGTGTATCTTCAATAATCTATAATTTCTTTGCGAATTGTATAGAGATATGGAGAAAAATGTAGATGTTTATCAATATAAATTCCAATTGCGTGCAGATTTGTCCGATATAAATTTGTATCTTAGCATAAACTAACAAGATAAATTGCCTCATGTTGCTCAAGCATTCATGGTTACTTAATGGATTAGCTAGTATTTTGGGTTTAAAAAGCTGTTATAATCCAGTAACTGAAAATATAGTTGACAACAAAAGAATACTATAATACTAAGTAAATGCGATTGTCCTTGAACTATAGTACAAATGACCGTTTAAGCGAAAATGCCGCGTCTAAACTGATTTTTGAGGTTGGCACATTTCAATGTGCTCTAAAATAGTGTGGTACAAAAATTACTTTCAAGTTATTATTCATCAGTTTGTCAAGACCTGCCTTTGAAAGATCGATCCCCAATGTGTTTCCAAATCATGAAGTCAAATGTTTGGGAACTGAGTGGTTATCAGGATGCTCATTTCCTGCACGCTCCAACATCAAACAATTTCGTTTCGTCTAAGCTAGTTTAGCTCTCTCGGCTTAATGACGGCAAAGATAAACAAACTGGTCATAGCAGGTAAATGCGTTGGATGTGTAAACTCCAAAAAGTTTTCAATTTATTTTTTTCCGTTCACTTAAATCCACGGTAGGTTTCGAGAAGTAAACGTATAGCTGTACCCATCTGGTTAACAGTAGAGCCAAACTATCATATTTAACTTGGTGTAGGTAATGAATATATTACAAATTATCGTACGCGAAAGCAAATAAATCGTAATTCGATACTAATTCGAGAAGCCCTGAATAAAACTAACTTGCCATCGATTAATAACGAAAAGCCTGTTAACAAATTTGGGTGCGTGTGTTGGCGATCAATAATACTTTAGAGATTAAGAATGTACCATATTGTATGACAAAAACATATTTCAATGAAATAGGATTTAATATAATGTAAGTAGAATATCATTCGTCAGAATTTGAATATATTATGTGACATTTTTGTTGTAAATGGATAGAGACATGCCAAATTGGTACTGATTCTTTGTTTGGTTTCAGAACTGGTATGAGTGTAATTGGTGATATCAATTTGAGCTCGAAATGAAACCGTCAATTTTACGATAAGGTCGCTACAAATTTTCACAAATGTATCACGTGAGAAAAGCTGCAAATGTTTCCATTTAAAAGTATTTAAATCAAAAAAATCAAGCATGCAATTTTTTTCAAATTATTGTCAAGTTAGTGATTGTTGCTTGACAGATGGTAGGATAGCTTTCGTAGCAAGTCTGTAAAGTTTTCAATTGATTAATGACCAAATCAGAGTTATGTGTCGGAAGAGCAAGTCTGTACGTGTGAGCACCATGTTATGCTAAAAGGAATAAAAATAATTTCGCGCAGTTAATCAAATCAAAGGGGCACACATGAAAAGAAAGTTTGCAATGAATCGGTTATAGCAGAGTTTTGGTAACGTTTCGCTTCTGACACAGAAACTTCGTCAGACCAAGGGTGCCAGTAGGAACAGGGTTCATTGCACTTACCTGACCAATCCTAAGTTACCTGAAAGTAGACAGGCGAGATCAAAGCAAATTAACCCCCTACATGTGATAAACCCTTAATTATTTATTTTTTGGACTATAGGTGCTAACACGTCCACTGGCCGCATTCCGTATAAATATTAAAGGTCATACAGCAAATCAAATGGCACTCGTTTTACTGTGTTATCTAGTGGAGTTCTGTTCCATCGGAAGGAACCCGTAGTTTTCATGGTGCTACAACGTTAACGCTACACATGTTGGCTTTAGGTAGCACGATATTTAGAGCAATAGTGATCGACCTATGACAGCAAAATGATAACTTTCACTCGGCATAACATAAATGGATCAATAGTCCTACTGCATGATTAGCAAAAGAGACAGACAGATATATCCCCGAATAAAATTAAATTTTCCGGATGGCCTTGTTGCAAGCATCTTATAAGTATATTTGAAGAATCACATAAGACTGGTGTGATGAGGAACGTTTGATGTGACGCAATACACTTGAAAACACAGACAAACTCTCTGTCGTACATCGATTGAAGCAACTTCGTCTTCAGAGAACCCTATAGTTCAATTTTGAAAAAGAATGAATACACTAGGATGTTGCTATAAAGGCACTATGGCTTCAAAGCATAACCTTGTTTTCACATTTCCACTGTTACAAGGCTCACTGAAACCAATCTTACTAACTTTACCTGAAGACGAAAAACAGTCAGAAACCGGTTGTGGAATGTAAGTACCGGGATGTAAGTAACAAATTACCTTGGGTTGTAAGAGCGTCTTAAGCACTTATCCAGGAATCGCTCTGTGCTTCTTTATTTGACGAGTAGTACATACATTAATAATCAATAGCGTCAAAAAATAACTTTGTTTACCTGGAGATTATTCAAATTGAGCTTAATATGGTACGAGATTGCTTTAAACAACTTTGACCTAAACAGCGATTCTGAAACTATTTTACTCCTCCCTGGAAACTACCTGTATTGCTGCATAGTGCGATTTGTTAGCGTTTTATACGCTCTTTACCATAAATCTTGAATTTTGAATTTTTTGCAATAACTCTATATATTCATAAATTTTGAATGTGCTTCGCCGCATTAAAATATTTATGGAATGGAATAACAGTTTCACATGAGTGTAGCGTGTGCCTATAATTGATCAGGTTGATTGTGATGATGTTATACAGTGTGTAATCGAAAGTTCAAATTTTCGTCTGTAATACCTTCGCCGATTTAACGTAAGTAAAACTTGATAGTACTATATTTAAGTGATGAGAACAATAGCAAAAACCTGCTCAGATTGTTTGAGGAAAACGTATTTAGGTAAGGATTTTTCTGCAACTTGTTTGCTTTTATAAACACATGACACATTTATTATTTTAGTTTCGATTGTTTTTAAAAAAATCATGCAGGGATCACAAAGTCAACTTC
This sequence comes from Atriophallophorus winterbourni, assembly GCA_013407085.1. Taxonomy (NCBI): domain Eukaryota; kingdom Metazoa; phylum Platyhelminthes; class Trematoda; order Plagiorchiida; family Microphallidae; genus Atriophallophorus; species Atriophallophorus winterbourni. The sequence goes on from JACCGJ010005680.1 coordinate 80,253, forward strand.
CAATTAATTTTCTCATTCTCATTAAAAATTTCATTCATCTAAATATCTGGTTTTGCCGCTCAGGCTAATGTACTTCGAAGCAAAATGCCACCCGCCTCTATCATCAGCACTAACAACAGCTACCATTCTACGTTATATAGTAAACAAAACACCATCTTTATTCCTGCGATCAACAAATGTCAGTAAGCGTCATCGCGGTCGCAATATTCATTCACATACTTAGCGTAAATATTATCAAAGTATAATCTAAAGCCTCTACATGAGTAGAAGTAAATTACCAAGTGAACTTGTTTACTGTGATGACGTTGTCTGATTCACAAGTGCAGCCTAGACAACCAAGTTCGACTGATGCACTCAGTACGTGTTCTGTTAGATACCAAGCTATCTAAGTTGTACTGAACATGATCGTTAGCATATGTTATTGCGCATAAATAAGAGTGAACCAAAGAGCCCCGTGATTAAACAGCTCAAGGCAATTTGGAAAATATATAGTTCATTTATTTCGAAAACATAAATATTAGTTGAATATATATTGTGAAATTTATAATAGCACTAATAAGTTGGGAGCATAAATAATGGCCCATTTTAATAACACTAAGCTCTTTGATATTATCGGGGCTCTTACGAGACGTATATTGCTTAAACCAAAAAATCAAAAATGTCAAACGCATTAGACTTTCTCTCAGCACAATGAAAAAATATAAAAGAAAATAATAAAAATATAAAAGTTACGTTGTTGCCAGTAATTTCTAAAGTGCTAGAGAGTTTAGTAGCGGAAACGATCACCCATCACCTCGAAACTAATAGACTGCTCGCGACTGAACAGCACGGTTTCAGGAAATATCACTCATGTCTATCTAATCTCTTGCTCACCTTAAACGACTGGACTGAATGTGCGGACAATGGTTAATCCATCCACGCATGCTTTTTAGACATGTCAAAGGCTTTCGACCGCGTCAATCATAGTATCTTAATCCAGAAACTTGAATTGCACGGGATAACAGAAAAACTTCTTGCTTGACTAGAAAATTATTTACGCGACAGGAGTGCCCAAGTCAGAGTTGACGGCGCCTTATCGAAACCATTTAAAATTACGGGCGGAGTGCCCCAGGGTTCAGTCCTCGAACCGATTTTGTTTTTGATCTACGCAAACAACATTCCCGAGCGTGTTAAATGTAAGGTTATGTTATTTGCAGACGATATCAAGCTTTGGAGAAGCGTACGTGCAAATGATGACTGTGAAATTTTGCAGACGGTTCTTAACACATTGCATGATTGGTCTCTGAGAAAGAAACTACCTTTCAACGTCCAAAAGCGTAAGGTGTTAAACATGGGAAAGGCCGTGAATTTCAACTACACTCTTGGGTCCCTCCAACTCGTCTGGACTACTGAAGAGAAGGATTTGGGTGTTTGGACCAGTTCAAGTCTTAAGACTTCACTGCAGTGCAAAGCGGTATACAAAAAGGCGTCACAAGTCTTGGCGTTATTGGAACGAATTTTCGGCAGATTCACAAATCCGTCGGTGCCCCGTATCATGAACACCTATCTGAGACCAGCGATGAAGTACGCTGTTCAAGATTCAAGAATTTATGGTCACAAGAAGCAAATAGCTTCACAATTACCATATCATAGTAAATATACGTTCAGGAAATAGGTATATAATAAACATGTAATGTCAAGTATAGTCAAGTTGTATATTTACCATGAGTCAATACGCAGGTGTCGTCAAATTGTTATGCAACAAATAACTATCCAAATTTCGAATAAATGTTCCGATGCTGGGAGAGATGACAAGATTTTCGGGGAGGGAATTCCGAAGGAAACAGACACGTACGCAATAAAAATATCGGCGACAGCTGATACGGGTGTGGGGAATTTGCAGTGTCGCTGAGTGGCTGCGTGTATGACGTGACTCACGGTATTGGAATAAATGTTTTAAGGGATGATGTGAGGTATTTAATATTTTATATGTTAGTATCACATCGCTTCGAAGGCTTCTTTGAAGGGGAGTGGGGAGCCTCAGTTTTTGCAATCGTTTCTCGTACGTTAGTTTCCGGAAACCTCTTACGAGTTTGGTTGCGCGATGGTATATTTTGTCAAGCAATGTTATATCCTTTTTTAACCACGGAGTCCAAGCTTATGATGCATGGTTCCATGTTCATGATGGTGGGCAACGTTCCAGGCGAGAAAGTTCTGAAAATCCGTCGCAGCATACCTAGAAGCTTGGGAGCACGCTTGTAGATAACCTCACAATGCAGGCTGTTCTTCAGGCTGCCGCATACCCAGACTCCAAGATCCCTTTCCGATTCGGTCAAGCTCAAAATCATCTTCCCAAAGTGATATTGGTACTGGAATGGCTTACCAATTTGCAACACCTTGCATTTTTGGATATTGAATGGCAAATTATTCCGTACCGACCATTCGTGTAGAGCATGTAGATCACGTTGCAGCTGTACACAGTCCGCAATTGTTTTTATCCGGGTCCAAAGTTTAATGTCATCAGCAAAAAGAATCACCTTGCATGCGAGCGTCTCTGGCTGGTCGTTGATGTAAGCCAAGAAAAGTATTGGCCCGAGGACTGAACCTTGCGGTACGCCACTAGAGGCATCTATAGCCTGTGATAGTACCCCGTTGATTCGAACGATCGCATTACGCCCACTGAGGTAACTTTCAAGCCATATGAGTAGCTGTCCGCTGATACCCATCTGCTTCAGCTTTTGTATTAGTCGAAAGTGATCAACTCGGTCAAAAGCTTTAGACATGTCCAGATAACAAGCGTGGATGCTAGCTCCTTCGTCAACCGCTTGGGTCCAGTCATTTAAAACCGTCAACAGGTTTGTCAAGCATGAGCGAGATTTACGAAAACCATGCTGCGCTACAGATAGCATATTTTGTGATTCCACGTGATGAACTATATTTTCTGTCACTATACGCTCTAGAACTTTGGATATCACAGGAAGTAGGGTGACAGGACGGTAGTGTGCCGGATCTGAACGTCTACCGCCTTTGTAGATAGGTGAAATTACCCCTGTCTTCCACTCTGTTGGCACCACTCCTAAAATTAGAGAATGTTTAAACAATTCACACAAAGGTTCACATAGCTGCTGGTCACAGGATTTTAGTATAGTCGGAGTGATTCCATCCGCTCCAGGGAATTTCCTAGGGTTCATTCGACACAAATGTCGTTGTATAATCACTGGATTTATTTCGATCTCAGTCAGCTGTTGCGTCACTGTTGATGGCGGTAATTTTTCAGTCGATCGAATTGCTAACGGACTAAATACTTTAGCAAAAAATTGAGCTAGAGCATCAGCTGTTTCCTTTGCTGAGACTGTTAAGCCATCGTCAGTAAGAACAAGAAACACCCCTGGTTTCAAGCTCGATCGAGCATTGACAATCCGATAAAGCAATTTAGGATTTCCTTCCATTTTCCAAGATAGAAAGCGATGGTAATTTTGCTTGTCTTCTTTGATGAGAGTGTTTACTTTGTTGCGAATTCCGCAAAATTGTTGCCACGACGCATCAGTCTTGGTATTTCTGTGTTGAAACCAAGCAGAGTTCCTTTGCCCGATCCATTTTTTCGTGCGACTACGAAGCTTAAAGCGGAAGTCGCTTAACCTTTGTTCATTAACAAATCGCGAATTTTGATATATCTTTGACTGAAGTCTTTCTGTGATTGCGGTGCAATGTGTTTCCGTGTTGTGATAATCAAGCACTCGCCAATTTACTAACCCAAGCGCGTCACGTAAACTCACGTGACGATCCTTCTGGTTAGTTTTGCGGACTCACATACTCGTCCAGCGCTGCATACATATTCAAAACCTAACACTTGATGATCACTTCGACCGAGAGGGGCAATGTAGTCAACACCTTCAACTGCTGTTGCTTCGGAAGTAAGGATTAAATCTTAAACGGACGGTAACTCTGATCCTCTTTTATGAGTAAAGTCGGACACATGGTTATGCAGTGGAATCATGTCGATCAGCTCACGTAATTTATGATCAGTTGTGTGTAGAGAATGATCTGATCTGTTAAAAAGATGAGGAAGGTTGAAGTCCCCCATGACCAGTAATTGGGATATCCGCATCTCTTCGTCATATTTTAGAGCCTCTAATACCCTGTCGTTTTGAGCATCCGTCGAAGATGGAGGGCGATATATTATACCAATGATGCAGTCGTCCTGTGACTCCTGTGTAAGGCTACACCAGAAGGTATCTTCTGATTCGAGGTTGGGATCGTGAATCTTCATGCACTGGACACGTTCGTGAAAGTATGAAGCCACACCACCACCTTTTCGTGGACGATCGTTCCGTAATAATATCATGTTTGGGATCGACAGTTCCCTTTCATTCATACAAGATTGAAACCAGGTTTCAGTCACAGCGATGAGGTCTGGTGAGTATCGTTTGCACCGCTCGGTTAGTTCAGCCAATTTATTAAACAAACTTTGGGCATTCGTATAGGGACACTTTATTGAGCTTTTAGCATGTAACAACGAGTCAGTAACAGTATTTATTGGTCCGACGCTGTCGACGTCGGACCTTTGTCGTTTTTTGATGCAAGTTGAGATATTTTCACTGGCGACTTTGAGTCAGACTCGGATGGTTTTGCAATGGAAGGCTGCAATTTGACTTCAACAACTTTGGGATTGCACAATCTAACGTTATCGGGTAATCTCTTTCTGTATAGTTTTAGTTCGGATCGGACAGCATCTGCCATACTACTTGACAAAAATGTAATCTTGAGTGGATTTGAACATTTTCCTTGATAGTTTGGCGAGCAAGGTATTCGGTATGTGTCGACGACTACAGAATTTGAAGAGCCCATAGTCTCGGCAATAAATGACCACTGTTTACGATCGTGCTCTTTTCTTTCGTAAACCGTTGTGGCTCCTGTATTTTCAGGAACGTCGAGCAGAATAATACTCCTTGATGCTGCTTGATCCCGACCATTGGGTGTTCGTTGCCTTTCCCACCAAGGTACGTCAGCATGTATACGTTGGTGTGAGTCACTTTGTGTTTGGAGCAAATACGAATTGAGTAGGACATTTTCCATGTCCCTTTCGTTGGCAAAAGTGATCTTAAGCAAACGTGGTTTGTCTTGGTTCGGGGACTTCGGGTGACGAGCGAGCCGAGTTACCCATACCGGGTGTATACCATCTAAGCCAATTCGATTGCAAATATCTGACCAATTTTCAAGGTCATGTTTTTGCCTTGCATGAAAGAGCGTGATTTTTGACTCAGTAATATTGGTGCAGATTACGCTTAAATTCTTTCCGTGTTTAATAGAGTATATTGGCTCCTTATGATGTGAGACGGTTTTGCTCAGAACTTCCTCTTTCGCCTGACGTGTAGGCGTCTGTGCTCCCGTCAAACACTCACCTGCTTTAGTCACCCTATGGGCAAATGTTGGGTTGTTAGTGTGTGATGCAACTAGACGTTGGGGAGTCTTGGCTATAGTGTTCGCAATTTTATTCGATGATGACCGCGGGAAGCAGGGTTCAATAGGACCGTCTTTGTTGCATCCGGATAAGCACTCACAACACTCAGTCAAGGGTGCGCTTTTTGGTGTAGTTTTCTCATGCTTTTTACCGCCTTGAGCAACATCTATTCCGGGTAGAATTGTGTTGACAATTGTATCTACTGAACGTGGTTTAAGTGTTTCCTCGAGTTTTCGATAACATTTTTCTAAAATCTCTATTCGAGATTCCAGCTTTGTCTCATGGGGAAGATTTGTATTTATATCACTAGGCTGTTTATTTCGACATGCACTACATACGTAGCAAACGCCGGGGAAATCAACGTTGTTAATAAACAATACCACTTCCTGAGTTAGGGCTTTATCACAGTTGGTATGTATTTTACCCAGGCAGCCAAAACATTTAACCACATGAGATCTGGCACTTACCCCTTTGTTACACATTTGACAGACATCACGTGCTGCCTTCTTTGTCTGGGGCTTCAAGGTCATCCTTCGTGTCATTGTTACAATCCAGCGAGTGATGATTCAGTGCACTTGGCGATGAGGTTGTTTATAGACCGATAGCTACCAGTGGAGTAAATGCGTTGGATCGGAGTGACGCGATCCAATAGGTGAAAAGCAAACGATTTTAAATCAACGTGATGCTGTTCAACAAGTTTCGATCTGACAGAGTTGTAAAAACTATCAGTCGATTGGAACAGGACCGATATTCTTAATCGCCAGGGATATTTCACGCGTAGGTAAATTTGAAAATTGGATTTTTAAGTATTCATCTTGTTCGAAGTTGAAACAGGTATATTCCGAACGAGCAAATTAAGATGAGTCCAATGATATCTGATCCGTCCAGCTCAGACAAGCAGGTGAGGAAATAAATCCAAAAGTATGAGAGCACAAAAATATGCGTCCGCACAACGCGTCAACGGTGTCTGTATCTTGACTTGGTCACCCTGGATTCAGAAAGACATCAATCTTCTGCAGCGTATTTACCACCGAACCACAAAGCTTGTATCCGGACTAGCTGCTAAACCATATAAAAAACGTTTGAGGAGTCTCAATCTCTTAGACTTTCGCTGTCGTCGACTAAGAGGTGACCTCATACTGATGTACAACTTTATGCACGTCCCTAACCATTTCGTGTCCAAACTTTTCACACGCTCGCCACCCCAAGCCAGTCGAAAACATGAACTTACAGCGCTTATTCCCACTTCAAGACTGAACTGTAGAAGATATTTGTATGCTGTACGTGTAAGTTTCACCTGGAATACCCTCCCCTCCACTGTTACACACTCAGCCAACCTGGATATTTTTAAAGCTAATTTGGACAAATACTTGATAAAAAACCCAAATTTTGATACGATTTACACTACATGAGTTTCCCTGTACTTCTTTTTTATTGTATGTACCTCAAAACTCCTTTATATGGTTATTGTCAAGCTAAATGCTTTTTAGAGCATTACAACTTTGAATCACTTTGGATTGAGCAGTGCTGTTAGAAAAGATTAAAACCACAATGAGATGTGTTATGACAGCTTCATTTTTCTACTATACATAAAAATTTTCCCCAACTCATAACATCCAAATGGGTATGTTCGCAGAAAATATGTAAATTTTAACGTGGATTACTGCTGATGAATGAAATACACTGAGATTTGGACAGTGTCAACTTGAGAGTGGTTGAAAATGATATGTAATTCAACACACAGATAAACAAGCTTCCCTCCATTGGCAAAAATGTTCTTCGAGATATCGTTTGAGAACTGAAAGCTCGGCATAGAGCCTTGTGAAAAAAGACCGTTAAGTATGAATAAGGTAAACTCTGAAGAACTTATATCACTGTCAGTATGTATTTTGACGGATCAAGTAAATTTTCAGATAGATTTCAAAGAAAATTGGGAAGATTCGCGTTGGTAACGTTACCAAGTAAAGAACGTATATCTTCGTCCTATGAAGGAGGATACGACAGAGGTACTTGGCTGCGGAAAGTTATTGACCTTTCCGATAAAAATTATTACAGAACGATAAAACTTTTGACGTCAGGAACTCTGTGAGTTAAACACAAAGGAGTATATAGCGCGATTATTATACCCACTAAAATTGAATCCAGTAAAAAATCTTACTATAACACTTGTTTCAAAAGCGTGGTGAGAATTTTAAACATAACCTGACTCAATTTCTCTCCATCCCAAGTTCACGTATAGATTGCAGGTGCAATATTTTTCTGGACTTGCTAACATTATCATGGGGTAAATTGTCTGCGAACAGTGAAATTCAAAGCGACAATGAGAACTCAACATGTAAAATCACCATTTGTTAGCCGTATGTCTAATACAATCGCCATATAGTATTATTTTCAAAATTAATTCGTAACACAATCAAATATTCAAAAAACCCAATTGCATGCATTTCATTCACACACCCTACGACCAGTTTCGAGCTGTTTGGACTTATGAGGTAAGGACAGTAGGATCACGATTCCAATGAGCTTGACATTGTGGAAGACTGGTTAACAAGTTGTGCTTGCATGCCACCGTTGGATAAAGTTGATATCACGAAACTGTTTAATCACATGGGTTTGAACCCATGACCATGAATAAAAAAGCTCATTTACATGCTCTTCCATCACACTCAGACAGCACGATCAATTTCGTGTGGTTTGCACCAAAAATTTAAGGACAGTAGGATCAGGATCCGAACGCGCTTGAAACAGTGGAGAAATAGTAAACAAATTGTGCTTGTATGCCGACGTTTGATAAAGGGTATGCGCGTTATTAAACTACATGCAAATTAGCCATTTTGTTAATGGTCTTGGGTTCAATCCCTGTCTACATGATTGTGGGCATATGTGATTGAGCAAGTTGTTCGTGATGCTAAGTATACACAGCAGGAAATCGATCGTAGTGTTTATATGATCAAAATGCAGAGAAATAAGCTTTTTCTTCCATGGACATTGGTTCAAACCCTGTCTAAATAAGCATGGGCTCTTGTGATTGAACCAGTTGATCGTACCAACCATATCCAACAGTGGCCTGCAATCGTAACATATTTACCATTCTTCCAATGTTTCAAGCGCGTGAGGATCCAAATCATACTTTCCATACCCGCGGAATGCAACATCATGAAACCGGTAGTGTGTTGTGTGTTTGATGGAAATGCATGTAAATGATCTTTATGTTTAATTGTCATTTATTTAAACCCTATCTACATGAGTGTTCGCTGATGTGATCGAACAGGATGGTAGTAACAAATATATCAAACAGTGGTACACAAGCGCAACTTGTTTATGAACACAGGTTGTTTCGATATGTTCGTTTTTTAACCGAATGCTTAATTTTCTGAATATTACACTTACAACCTTCCTTGAGAGCATAAATAGTAAAACACATTCTTGACCTACGTGTTTGTATTGGTTATCTCAATGTCTAAGTATAAAATAACATTGATAGATTGAAGAAATTCTTTAAATATTACTGATTAGTTACAATCAATTAATAATTTATAAACAAGAATAATATAATATTCGGAGTAAAGAATAAATCTGCCGCCAAGAACGAAATTTATTATAAACTAGTTCAGTTAATGGAAATTTATTCTAATTTATTACACTATTTAAGTCTTGGCAATGTAGAAACAAACTTATGTTATAAATCTTCGATCATGTCCATAAGATTTGGAATCAATTTAATGCAGGCTAAGTTTGCAAATGTGTCGTCAGTTTATGTATTTATATATGTGATATGAAACCACTGGAATTTATCTATGCTGATAAGAAAATTACGATATGATGGAAAATGTTTCACCAATATGCTACTTGTTATGGCTATTAAAATTAATCTCAGCAGAAAAACGCTAAACAAAAATGCTTCAATCAATTGCCCTCTAATTTTTTTGAAATTTGTTAACAGTTTAGTTTCTATAGAATTTTTTGTCCCTTGGGAAATTTATTACTAAATTTTTGACAAAATAAACATTTGGTTTGAAAAATTTTGATTGGTTTTTTGAATATGTGAAGCACTCATTACCATCAAAAGTGCATTACAAAAAATACATTTGATCGATGCAATGATTACAATATTATAAGAAGCTTTCCCAATGCGCAGCTAATTAGAAGAGGAAGAAAAATTGTTGCGAGACATCTACTTTGAGGTTCCGTCTGATTCAACAAAACAATTTTTGTTTTATTTGAATGATAAAGGATAAATTGTAATCTTTGCTTGGGTGTGAACGCAATGATTTTGATCAAATCGGAATATCATTCAATTAAACAATGAAATTGTGAAGAAAAACCGGATCATTCATCTGAGCACGATAATCGCCTCATCGATAAGACGAACATTATAACGTACAAATAATTCCCTAAGGAATATTCATTAAAAGCATAAACGACTTAGTAATTTTGTAAGCTGAGTTTTGATTTACATAAAAAACTTGAGACAATTCCAATAAACAGCATAAAACATATTGATATTAAGAAAATTTATAAGATTTAATATATTATTCTAGTTTAATCATTTATTAACAGATTGAGTTAACACAAGTCCACTAACTTGCAATTTAATTACCAAATTTCCAATTAAAATTGTGTATTGCATTATAATTATTATTCAGCTGATCTCAATACCAATCATTATTCTTCTTTTATATTTATCCGCGGATGTCTTTACGAAACCTCCTGTATCCGGATGAGCGATATGATTTGTGGTATGAATTATTTAACTTTTAGTAACACTTGTATCAAACGTTTCGCAAACATTAGAATTTTTAAGTATGAATAAGCGCTCGCGTTGCTGTATAAATTTTTTATATAGTAGTATCAAATAGCTCAACTTATTGGCACTTACCATTTTGTGCATTTTGATTCGTAGCGCTTCGAAATCTTTGATAAAGGCTTGTCGGTTTTCATCACTCAAGAAATCGTTGTAACAACGTTCGGAATTCAAGTCAACATCACCGACGAAAAAAGGTTTTACATATTTCTCAACAGCTTCAGAATGTTTATGGAATGCTTTGAATGCTTCCTAATAAAGAGTGACAATTTTATCCGTAAAATTACCGTAGCATCCTGACCTGCATAATGTCCGATAATTTTACGTCCACCGGGATGTCGATGTTGCCAGTTTGTAACATTATAAACTTTATTGTTCATTACAATCCAACGATCTTCAACCGACGTATGCTTCTTGATTTCATTCCAGGATATATTTTTCGAATTTTCCATAATTTTTACTGTGATAAGTGAATCTTAAATTGATGCAAACTGAAAAATCAAATAGATTATAATTGAAATGTCAAGAAATTAGCTCTATATTTCACTTGAAAATAACGGGGCAATTTAATAATACATCAGAATAGTTAAAATAAATTGGAACACTGGATAGGTTTAATAGTTTTTAACACTATTTATTTCTCAGAAATATCACGAATTTATGAAATATAGAACGCAAATTGATTTCTGAATCCGTTGCGCTGAACATGCTTACGCTAATGCTAAAGAATCAATTACACTTAAAGAATTGTGTGGAAAAATAAATTTATTAAAAATTATTTGAAATATTTGAGAAACAGATATTTAAATTGCTAATAGAGTACATTAATCTCACGGTGTTTTTTAAAGATAAATATGACTATAATTTTGATACATATTTGCATGGCAATATTCTTTTATTTTTACAATTTACACAAAATAAATATAGCTGAATTCGATTCGTCGCTCTGACATTTTCTCTTCTTTTTCTGTTAGCGATGGACCACATAGGGTCGACCCCATGTCATCCACATCTATTTTAGACTTACCAATATGTTACTGGAGGAACACAAGATAAAGTATTCTGTCTAGTTAAATTCAGCATATCAATATTTTTGACGAATAAACTGTCTTCAACTCGCTTAAATGTTTTGTATACTTTGCTGTGTATGCGTTAATCGAAACTTCACACTCGTGAAATATTAATGAAGTTGGGAGTATGCAATATGGCTACGCGCTGTTTAAGAGTCGTGAATATTCGACACATTTCTGAAATATCATGATTATTCTATAAAAAATAGAGAAATTTTCCATGGAAGATTGAATATCTATGAACAGTCAGTTTCCTTCAATACCATGATTAGTCTCAAATTTCGTTGAGCTTCTTGTTCAATATTTAGAGATTGATAAGCCCCCGCATGGGACTGTGATGACAAATCAGAATGTCAAACCTAATCTTCTTCTTCTTCTTGATAGACGACAGGGGGTCAAGCCCTTGTAAGCCGCATCTCTTTATATCAGCAACATATTCCAGGAGAACCTCAGTTGAAGAAATCCTGTCCAGTGTTGTACAGCTTCGCCGTGATTACAGGCAGTACCTTATTCACTAGTTGCTTAAATTGGTTTTCAGATCTTGCTGAAATAACCTCTTCCGGAAGCGCATTCCACAAGTTAACAATTCTCGTTGAGAGCGTGAATCCCTGTATTAGACGTAGTGTCCTTTGCTTTCGAAACTCTAGAGCATGGCCACGGGTTTTTGAGTACCTCACGAGAGGGAAAAACTCACGCAGCTCGTCACCATAAGCTCCCAGTAATATGCGACGAGTTAGCAGCAGGTCGTAGCGCACACGCTGAATACTGAGCAAGATGAGGTTGAGGCGTTGAACTCTCTCTACATAAGGAATTGATTTCAAACCTTGTACTCGGTTCGTCGACCGCGTTTGCACTTTTTCCAACTGGTCACGTTCTCCCTTAGTTTGTGGATAGGTGGCTGGCAAACCATATTCAAAAATTGGTCTCACGTATGTGTATTAAAGAATGCGAAACATTTGTGAAGTAATCGCCGAGAACGACCGATTAATAGCCCACCATGAGCGGTTTGCGCAGCAGCTTTGCTGTTCGTATCCTCCTTGGATTTAAGTGACCGCGTCACAATTGTACACAGGTCACGTTCAGTATCAACCCATTTCACTCATAATGAATTGAGAATTAAGAACTAGAAACAATTCCAATTATGATACTGATACTTGCCTACAAAGAAACGCAACAATAATAAATAAAAACAACCCCAAAATTATGTCAAAACGGCAAATAATATTTCTACAACCTGGTTGGCTGTGGTTCTACACAACGATCGTTCATTGCATTTTCATTTGTAATAAATGTTAACTTGAAATAAACTGTCTTATAATTCTGTTCTATTCCACCTATTTGAAAACTAAATCATAATGAAACACGCGGAGAAATGTTGATTAGTTTGCGCTCAGTGAATAAACAGTTAGTTTTGTTCCAAACTAATAACGAACCATCTTTTCATCTCATTTATACATCTGAACATTTTTCCTATATTTTGACTGTAGTTATTTTAAAGTTTATTCTGTTTTTAATTAGTCACATCGCAAACATTTGTTTTATTTAATATCTACAACCGTGGGAGTTTATAGCGATTACCACAGCAGGTTGTAAAAATAATGGCAAAACTCAGATAATTATAATTTAAATCTCCATGTATGAGAATTTTCCATAATATGATACCATCAATTGACATTGCTATGACATTATCAACGAAAATACAAACCACTTTATTTAACGCGAACATTTCCAGATTTCAAGGTGAACTCAAGGTCATGCAAACATTTCATTAGCTAAAAGCATGCAAGTCGGAACAAATAAAACCTTAACCGATACTATGAGGAATGATCGAAATTCAAATATTCCTCGAGCTGGAAAAATATAGGCTGAAAATTATATTAAACCGTTAATAAAGAATTTGTATACGAATGATTAAATAAATCTATCAACATATTTCAAATTAATTTAGGCCGTCAATTTGTTAACGGTATATGATAAGCTTTCAACACGAGAAAAATTCTACTATAGATTATTCGAGGATGCCGCATCATCAGCCTATACTGCAAAACCGCGTATTTCATTTTGTTTATTGGCACAGGGAACAGATGTGGAAGGGATTTTTAGTGAATTCATTTTATTTGAAAACGGATAACGTTTGTTTTGTTTCATCAACCGGATCATTCGAGAAATATTAAGTATGCTTACCTACTTGCTACATTTCGTTTTGTATTTCAAGCATTTGCTTCGGAAATGATGAATAAATTTCGCTAATATGCTTTCATATTTTTTGATGTTTATTATGATTGGACCGAATTTTCCATTAATTTCTAAAGTAACGTAATAGGAATCCTCAAAATTGTTCGAGGAAAATGTCAAATTATTTGCGCCCGATTTTTTAAGAGACACATTGCTTGTTGTTTGTGAAGAGTTATTTTAGTCTTGTGCATATCGTATTATTTTTTATTTCAATTTTGCGCGGTATGTTCAACTTGGTTGTATTTCCGATAAATTATCGTTACGAATTTTGGCTATTCCTTGAATTTGCTGTGAAATCGAATAACTATTTTACGATTTTATTGATATTTTTTCGCTGAACAATCAGGCTAGGGATAAATTCAGCTGGCATTTATCTAGTGATGTATCATTACTCACCTTTAACTGATAGATATAAATACAAAAAATACCTGCCTTATCGGCAAATGCGGCAAACGGTGGCTTAGGAAATTGGGTGCACAGCGTGCAAGTGTTGGACTTATCCTAGCTGCTCTGGTAGACAAAAATCACACTACGGGATTTACGCAAAATACCGCTGGTTGCAGTGGTATTGTTTCGGCTGCCATAAGGCTGCCACTGACGCCGCTTGCCAAAGGCAAAGGAATAGCGTGACGTCGCCAAGCTTGTCTGATTTTGTAGCCGCCCAAACGTATGCATTTGTGGTGAGGGCTAATATAATTTCTGATACTACAGCAGGCAAGTGGATAGCGCACAAATCTAGCCAGTTACGACGTTCTTCTAAGCAATCTACCTCTCCTAAGATGGTAAATGAAGCCAGATCTTCAAGAAAGCATGCAAACAAAAAAGTGGAAATAATTGCGGCCCCCGAGAATGTAGACGTTGTTAGCCAATTACTTCGTCCTCCAAAGCAAGCTTCCTCTGCGAAGGTGGTAAACGTAGCCGTAACTCTGAAAAAACGTGTCAAGAACAGTAAATCCCCTACTCAAAGGAAGCAACATTGAAATGTTGCTGGCTCACCCGAACTGATTAAAATTATCCAGGAATTGAACGTTTTGTGTTTGCAATTTGAGGCACTAAACGGCAATTCTTCTTCCTCAAAAACTAGAACCCGAAATGTACTAGTTTTTAACCAAACGGAGCCTTTTATTAGGGAATCAAAAAGTCGAAGAGAATTTGATGGCCATGTATCAGCGATCTTATCCGGATGGTAGGTCTGAGGCCTTCTACTCCCACGGTGCGAGTTCACCGTGTAGGGAGATGGTAGACGGATAACCGCCCTAGGCCAATCCTGGTAGAATTCAAATACCAGGCGGATCGGGATGCGTTATTGTCTAGGGCTAAATACATCGCCAAAACAACTCTAGACAAGCTCCAGGTTAAGCCGGATAACCCTGCCTGTCATATTAGACAAAACGCTTCTGCTTTAAATAGGAGAAACCTAGCTCTAAGGACATCTGCTATTCGTAAGCCTGATGCATATCAAAGCGTTAGTGAATCAGTTATGATCTTACCGAACAGCACATCGCCACGAGTCTTGCTGTCCGGATTAGACGAAGTTGACGGGCTTATCGCAAATGAAGACGGGAGCCAAACAGATGTCTCTAGTTGTTGCTCTTCGACGGATGCGGCCTTAATCCTAAGACAACGATCTTTAACATCCATGCAAGAGGCTTTGGAACCGGATACTCCTGCTTTAAGTAGCACGCCAAAAAAGGTGCACCTTCCTTCGGGTGCTTCGACCAAGGGCTAAGCGGGATTAGTTTCAGAAGCACTCAAAACCAGCGCCCCAGTGCTGTACGCTAATGTGTGCAGCATAAGGAATAAGTGGGCTGACCTCTCTCTTCGTGTGGCCGAATTGCACTCTAGGGTTATAGCGCTTTCTGAGACCTGGCTGCCGCGCTTGATGATGTGCCGATAAACATCAGCAGACAGTATCTCGTCATTAGATGCGATAGACCTGGCAACAGGAGAGGCGGTGGCGTTGCACTCCTACTAGAGTATGGCTTGCACAATACGGGAACGGGTATATCCCTAACCAGTAAAAACGTCCAAGATGTTACGAGTATCCTGACTTGCTATAAGTCAGCTCTCGCAATTGCTTGTGTCTACGTCACACCCAGTGCAGCCCAGCAGGAGATTACACAGGTGATTATGACGCTCGACTGGTTGTTTCAATCAGCTCCCAGCGTACTCATATTAGGTTATTTCAACCTTCCAGACATAAATGGCTCGTACCTGTAGGTTTAGTCATCAAGCAATCCGAAATGTTTTTCTCGAATGGCTCCATGATCATTCGTTGCATCAGCATGTGACTGATCCTACGAGGTTTCGTAATGGATGTACTCCATCCACTTTCGACCTGGTATTGTCGTCCCAGCCCGAAGCCGTAAGACTTTTGAAAAACCTACCACAGCTCGGCAAAAGCGATCACGTAATGATAATCTTAGAAGCGGTACTGCGTTTTCACAAACCTATTGCTCGCCCTAGACGCAATTTTAGGCGTGTAGATTGAGATTTTCTTCTACAGACTTCAAAATCTTTCTTTCAGTTCTCTAACTATTTTAATGTAAGTGGAAACTTGGATAGAATTTGTAAGTATCTAAAGGAATTGCAAGACAAGCACGCTCCGCTGCAAGTCGTGAAAAAGCATCATAGGCCGCCCTGGTGGACTCCTCGAGTTAGTCGGTCTACCCGTAAACGAGATCGTTTATGGCAGCAATATAAGCTATCTCTTACTTCTGGTTCTTGGATCCGATACAAAACCGCTCGGAACGATTGTGTTAAAATACAGCGTTTGCTCGAACAGGAGTTTGAGTTATCCTTAGGTGAGGATGCTTAATCCAATCCGAAAAGATATTATAGCTACGCTCAATCGAAAATAAAAACCGGGAAAAGCAATGGAGATTTAAATCTGGAGGAAGGGAAAGTAGCCGACACCAACCTGTCTAAGGCGACCGCCTTCTCCAGGTTCTTCAGTAGCGTTCAGAGACGTGATAATTTTTTAAATGCTCCGTCTAGCTAGTTTAATCTACTACCTGATGCTCGTGCACTAGATCAGTTGTCCTTCATGGAATCCGAGGTGTATGAAGCACTTATCCATGTTCGCGTCAACAAAGCATAGGGACTAGATGGTATCCACCCGATTATGCTAAAGAATCTTGCCCCAGTGCTTACAGAACCTTTATGCATGCTCTTCGATTTATGCTTGAAACTGGGAGTGGTTCCTAGTGAGTCAAAAAGAAGCCATAATCATACTAAAACACAAGGGTGGTTGCAGGTCAACTCTTGGTAAATATAGACCTGTCAGCCTGACTAGCATCGTCTCGAAAGTATTTGAAAATTTGCTGCGTGACAAAATCTGTCAGCATCTTTGTCGGAATTCTCTATCGAGTGTACTCAGCATGGATTTCTTATGGGTAGATCATGCCTGACTAACCTTCTTAGTTTTCTCAATACTGCCACTAAAAGGATGAATGAAAATAAGCCTGTCGAAGCCCTCTAACTAGACTTCAGCAAGGCTTTCGATTCCGTAAATCACCGCCTTCTAGAGATTAGGCTAGCAGCAAAAGACATATGGGGTAGTTTACTTGCTTGGATAAAGACCTTCCTTACAGGTAGGACATTCCGAGTTAGGGTAGGATCTACGCTGTCGAATCAAACCGACGTGATCAGTAGTCTACCCGGTACTCGGTACTCTTTTGTTCCTGATTTTCATCGATGACTTGTCGTCTGCTTTGAAGTGCCCATGCTTCATTTTCGCGGATGATGTGAAATTCATCAAATCAACGGATGAAGATACCTTGTTGCAGGACCTTGAACGGGTCATACACTGGTCATACCAGTGGGACCTCCCACTGAACCTGAATAAGAGCCAACTCATATCAGCACTGGTTGATATTATTTAAGTTCGGGTGTCGGGCAATTCTCTCACTGTTGGCGCAACACAGCGTATTAATCATTTGAGAGTTTTAATTAGGACTGACTTGAAATGGCAGAACCAATGCGCCGCTGCAGCTCAACGTGGTCGCAAAGTGCTCTCCCGGCTGAGATCCGTGTTATCCAGCAGAAGACCCGATGTATTCCTGCCCCTTTATAAGGCATTAGTTCGGCCGCATTTATATTATTGTGTCCACGCGTGGTGCACTTACTACAAAAAGACATCGTCCGACTCGAAAGCGTTCAGCGTCTCGCAACATGCATGATTAATGGTCAGCGAGGGAAACCTTGAGCTGCATGCTTGAAGTCCCCAGATCTTTTCTCACATACGCACCGTCGTTTGAGAGATGACTTAATTGAAACCTTCAAGATCATGAAGGGGTTAAGTGGGGTTATCATAAACGACTTCTTTGCTTAAGTCCCGAGCTTGGCACCCGCGGACATTCACTCAAACTTGCTAAGGAGGGATGTAGACTAGATTCCATTGAAAACTTCTTCAGCCTCAGGGTGGTAAATTTCTGGGACCAGCTTCCAGAAGAACATATATCCTGCTGTTCTGTCGCGAGTTTTAAGAACGGTTTGGACCGCATCTGGGATAAACTTTTTCCTGAATTATTCCCCTAATTTTTATGCAAGATTAAGCAGTTCACCATTATTAGCGTGCATGCATGACATGACTTGGTGTATCCAAGAATATACATTATTATTATTATTATTGTCTAGTATGTAAGTAAATGCTAGAGTTCTGTTTGTTTTTTAATACAGAACACTTCTTTAGCTGACCTCTCGCCGTACTGGTGAAGGGAATTTTTTTATTTTTCCAGCATAAGTCATAACGAGGTGCTTCCTAAATACAACCCGGATAATCCCTTGGCGTCGCGATTGTCGAATATATCCAAATCATAATGAGAAAAAACGCTTTGGCAGTGGTGGTTGCTTCACTGCAGCTTTCTACCGAAAGAAATTCTGGACGCTCGATTGACTCGTTAGCCACTTAATTTCCTGGGCAACTGAACTGAACTGAAATGAAAGGTTTTTCAAATTTCATGTGGCCTTAATAGTTTCTACTAATTCCAAAGATTCTGAATTTTGAAAATTTGAAGCCGTCTGTTCACAGAATTCCAGTGTACAAAAACATCAATCTTTTCCTTTATTTAAAGGCAATATTCTAGGTCATGAATACAAATACATGTCGACATATGGTTTGCGATTTGTGATAATTTGCAATATAGATGTACGGGGATCTCAGTGATTTAGGACGAAAATTAGGTAGGACTAATAGCACATAAGATGGAATATTTGTGCTTTGAAATAATTCTTGTTGTTGCCCCATCATTAGGTGACTGAATAATGTGGTCATTCTTATAGTTAAATAACCAAGTCGAAGTAGAACAATTTACGTTGTGGATAGGATTTTTCATCGACTATACACTGTAGAACAGAAGGTTTTCATTTTAGTTGCTTTCTAGCTAGAAAACGGAATATCCATTATTCATCCATCTCGCGCTTTGCTGTTTTGCAAAGGAAATGTTTCTGAATTTTCGGACACGGATCTTTCTACGTTGTCAAATTTCGGTATTTCTTCAATTTAATCACAAGCGATTTGGCCGTTCTATTTTGAATACAACTATTTATATGAAATTTTTGTAGATGAATTTGCAGCTCACATTTATTGCCAATACCAACCTGAACAGTACTCACAAAGGCTACTGATTTTTAATTCTTAATTCACACCGCTTTGTAGGAGATTATTTCATCAAATCTCTTCAGTGTCATCCCTTTTTATAGCTAAGCAAAAACATACATTGAATAAGACGTCACTTATAGAAAACAAAATTTCTCAATTGAGCTTTTTTAAAATCTTGTTCCTTAGTTTTCCTGAATGTTAATCGATCGCGTGTATCCTGTTCATTCATTATCGGATTTAGCCATAAACGTGAATATTGTTAGATATAGTCAAACAGGTGATTATATGCTGGTTTGAATTATAATCCTGATTGAATCATATTCCATCTAAGATTTTTTATAGTGTAGTGTACCTCAATCAGTAAATATGTAATCGAAATTAGAGGTATCAATCTAAATAATTAGGTTTAGTTGTGTCTAGAAGGTTGGGTGTATATCATTGCATTCCTTAATCGTTAAATATATTTCACACGTAGCATCTTGGGCATGAAGGAAGCAATGGCCATGACTGATTTTTTCTTATTGTTAGAAGTTCTTTGAATTCTTGCCAGAATTGTTCCGATTTGATAAAATAGTTAATAAACAATTAACCTTAATTTACATCGTTCACTGGTAGATATCATTAATAAAGGCATACACGGATTCAAGTAATTAATTTTGCAGAACGACTGATTCAATTCATGTTGTCAAATTAGCCAAATGGATGACTCCCAGCAAACTAAATATACTGAAGAAAGAAAAATATGTTAGAACGCGTTCATGAATTCGATTATATTGCGATGGATAAATTACTCACATGATGGAAACTTCATCTATTTCAATAGATCATGAGCCATCAATCGCTCACCATGATCCATCCTGCATTCACCGGAAAAATTTTCCATTGAACTAAGTTCCAGCATTGATAAGATTTTCTTAGCAAGAAAACAATTGTTCAATTTTGAAAAAAATAATAATATTCAAAATCAAAGAATATATCTGGTGAAAAATGACGCTGAAACATAGGCCATGTTCTTCGATCCAAGTTCATACATAAATTCAATTAGATACATTTTTGCACAATGTTCATGTTTAGGCTGCAATTGTATCACGTAATTGATACATTTTTGATGTTGTTTTAGTTGATATTCTTATGGATTAACCATTATACGGTTTGCATATACTGATTCTATCAAGTTCATTAATCAAAAACGACGTAATATCCAAAGCGAAGCAAAGTTTTAATATTATACGTAAGTTATTCACTCAAATACAATGTACGATCGAATTACATACACTTTGAACATTAAATCTTTCTGATTACTTTAATATAATATACACTAGATAAAACAAAACTGATAGCTTTCTGTGGAAAAATGAAATGATCTATTATCAAATCTTATACTGGAATCAACCGTGTTAATACTTAGAGAAAAATATGTTTACTTTCAAGTTACCGATCTGCTGCAGTAGTCTAGATCGTTCATGTGGAAATCGTGGCCTGCTGCACGCGATGATACCGATCACCTTCGGGGCATTTAGGACTGCGTCGCGAACCTGTATCAATAGATCAGCGGGGAGTTTCAACATTAATTGCGTAAACATGACTGAGTCATGTTTAATATTTTTAGCACTGAATTGCATTTCAAAAAATAAAAAAATCCTCAGGGTACCGTGGAATTAAAGTGAGTATTGTAATGACCGTCAAAACCAGTATTAATATTTGAGTATCAACAATACAAAACAAGATAAAGCAAAAGAAATTTTCCAACTGTTGAAACTGGTTAGAATTAAACGATGCTCAAATGCACGATATTACGAGGTAAAACATTACCTGAAAAAATGACTTTCATTTAAATCGGGAAAATTGACTTACCGGAAAAATACTTTTAGAATTCGTGTATATAGGGATCACAAATTTGTAGTACACAAAGGATTTGTGAATCACATCGAGCTTACCAATTTGCAGTAGACCGACTTCGACAATAACGCCACAAGAAGTTAGGAGAAAACGAGCAGTACAATGTTGATTTTATCACGTAGCCAAAACGTTTACAAGTTACAGAAGAGCAGTCACGTTGCACGCCTGAACGGAAAAGGTGCCAATGTCAATTATTTTAGGTCCAGTTGAACACTGTTTTACCATAAGCGGAGGATATCAAATGAAAATCATTAGTTGTTGCTATATTAGTTCACTCCACTAAACTATTGTACAGAAAGATGCTTTGGAGGCCCGATCGGCTTTCGGAAGTAAAATATTGGCGGAAGGTTTATGTTTGATTACCTAATATAAACTAGTTGAGAGATCGCGCATGTATTTAGACAAATATCGACCGATTGCTATTCAACTTTATTTCAACCCACAAAACTGTGATTTTTGGTCAAATAGTCGAATACCTTGCAGCAATATACTGTGGCGTCAGAATTAGAGGTGGAATTCAATACATATTTCGGATCCTCTTGGTTTTTTGGAACAATTAATGTCGAGCAGTTTAACCTTGCGAAAGCCCCTGTTTACAAATATAGTGTTTCAATATTTATAATAGTAGATTATTGTTGATGAACCAAGTCATGAAATACGTGATCAATTTTTCAAAATGTTTGCCACAAAATAATCGCATTGAATGTGTGGCGAAACTTCCAAATCCAGAAAGGTTTCTTCCGTTCATATTTGTGAATGATAGGCAACATTGATAAGAAACTGTTCTACAATATTCAGTAATATATAGAATTTCTTCAGATCGAGTGTCCAAACGGGAGAATTAGAAGGGTGGAAGAGGATTCAAAGTGATTCAAATTTGTAATGGTCTAAAAAGCATTAAGCCTAACAATAACCATAGGATGGAGTTATGAGGTATATACAATAAAAAAGAAGAAGAACAGGGAAACTCATAAAGTGTAAATCGTATCAAAATTTGGATTGTCTGTCAAGTATTTGTCCAAATTAGCTTTAAAAATATCCAGGTTGGCTGAGTGTGTAACAGTGGAGCGGAGGGTGTTCCAGGTGCAACATACACGTACAGCATACTAATATCTTCGACAGTTCAGTCTTGAAGTGGGAATAAGCCCTGTAATTTCATGTTTCTGACTGGCACGTGGTGGCGATCGTGTGAAAAGTTTGGACAAGGGATGGTTAGGGGCGTGCATAATATTGTACATCAGTATGAGGTCACCTCTTAGTCGACGACAGCGAAAGTCGAAAAGATTGAGACTCCTCAAACGTTCTTCATATGGTTTAGCAGCTAGTCCGGGTACAAGCTTTGTGGTTCGGTGGTAAATACGCTGCAGAAGATTGATGTCTTTCTGAATCCAGGGTGACCAAGCCTGAACAGCGTACTCCATCGCTGGTCTCAGATAGGTGTTCATGATACGGGGTACTGACTGATTGGAGAATCTGCCGAAAATTCGTCTCAATAACGCCAATACTTGTGACGCCTTTTTGTAAGCCGCTTTGCACTGCAGTGAAGTCTTAGACTTGAACTGGTCCAAACACCCAAATCCTTCTCTTCAGTTGTCCAGACTTGTTGGTGGGACCCAAGAGTGTAGTTGTAATTCACAGTCTTTCCAATGTTTAACACCTTGCACTTTTGGAAGTTGAAGGGTAGTTTGTTTCTCAGAGACCAATCGTGCAATGTGTTTAGATCCTTCTGCAAAGTTTCACAGTCATCATTTGTACGTATGCTTCTCCAAAGCTTTATATCGTCTGCAAATAACATAATCTTGCATTTAACACGCTCGGGAATGTCGTTTGCGTAGATCAAAAACAAAATCGGTCCGAGGACCGAACCCTGGGGCACTCCGCTCGTAATTTTAAATGATTTCGATAAGGCGCCGTCAACTCTGACTTGGGCACTTCTGTCGCGTAAATAGTTTTCTAGCCAAGCAAGAAGTTTTCCTGTTATCCCGTGCAATTCAAGTTTCTGGATTAAAATACTATGATTGACGCGGTCGAAAGCCTTTGACATGTCTAAAAAGCATGCGTGGATGGAGTAACCATTGTCCACACACTCAGTCCAGTCGTTTAAGGTGAGCAAGAGGTTAGATAGACATGAGTGATGTTTCCTGAAACCGTGCTGTTCAGTCGCAAGCAGTCTATTGTTTTCGAGGTGATGGGTGATCTTTTCCGCTACTAAACTCTCTAGCACTTTAGAAATTACTGGCAACAACGTAACTGGTCTATAGTTCGCAGCGTCAGATCGACTCCCGCCCTTGTAGATTGGTGTGATGATGCCAGATTTCCATTCCGCGGGAACGATACTATTTTCGAGCGAAATTTGGAATAACGTGCTGAGTGGACCACACAATGAGGATGCGCATCGTTTGAGGATAAAAGGAGTGATTCCATCTGCTCCTGGTGACTTTGCGGTATTCAAACGAAGAAGTCTGAGCATGACACACTCATTGTTTATTGAGATTTCATTTAGTATTTCATTGGAAAAGCCGATCGAATGCGGCGTAAGATGCACTGATTCCTTGGGGCAAAAAACTTTGCAGTAGTAACCTGCAAGAACTTCGGCAGCCTCGAACGCAGTCGTAGTTAGACCATGAGGTGTGCGTAGTGCTGATATTCCTGGCTTAATTTTTGATGTAGCGTTAACGATCTGGTACAGGACTTTGGGGTTCCGCTCCATTATGGTCAGTAGTCTTGCCTGATGAGACTGCTTGTCCTCGGTGATAAGAGAGGTGACCTTGTTCCTCAACAGACGATATGTTTCCCAATTATCTGGCATCGGATTCTGGACATAGTTTCTCCATGCATCGTTGCGTATCTTAATCCACTTCCTT
Organism: Atriophallophorus winterbourni; assembly: GCA_013407085.1. Lineage (NCBI taxonomy): Eukaryota > Metazoa > Platyhelminthes > Trematoda > Plagiorchiida > Microphallidae > Atriophallophorus > Atriophallophorus winterbourni. The sequence goes on from JACCGJ010005680.1 coordinate 104,167, forward strand.
GTGCGGCTTCTCAACGTGAAGGTAAATCGTTTTTTCACTGTCTTTGGCACAAATCTGGAATGTAGGTTTATTTCATCACACAGCTTCTCTATGAAGTTTACCCAAGAACGATGCACGTCCGTGGTGTCTGGTTTCCAGTCAGAAATCGTTCGAAGAGCATTGTGAAGACTTCAAATATCCAGTTGTAGTTTTGTTTTGTTGATGTCATTCATTCTCTAAGCTTGACAAACATAATCGAATAAGAGGACCAGGTGGTCGCTAGAACCCAATGGAGTTTCGTAGCCGAGATTTTCGACGGCGTGTTCCTCACTCGTTAGTATTAGATCCAGGACGGATGGCATGTTACCATCTCTATATCTAGTGTTATCAAATACGTGGTTATAAAAAGGAATATCGAAGATCAGTTCTTGAAACGCATCGTCGAGCGAATTCGTCGAAAGAGCGTTTTTCTTCATCAAGTTTGGAAGGTTGAAGTCTCCCATAAACAGGAGTGGCGTTTGAAATCTGGCAGCCAGAAGTCGAATTTTCTGGAGTAGTTCAACATTGTGCGCATCACTTGCGCTTGGAGCCCGATAAATCACGCCAACAATGCAATCATCTCCAGTAGTCAGCTTAATTGAGCACCACAGAGTATCCTGTACACGTAGGTCAATATCGTCAATTTCTCTGCAGGATAACTGTTGGTTGTAGTAAAGTGCTACGCCACCGCCGCGTCCCACACGGTCTTGACGGAGAAGAGACATTCCTTTCAATGCCAATTCATTGTCTGATAAATGAGGTTCAAACCATGTTTCGGTAATTGCAACTAAGTCCGGTGAGTGCTGTGTACATACGGTATCAAGCTCCTGTATTTTGTTTCTCAGACACTGCGCGTTTGTATAGAGACACTTTATGGTTTTATGGGTTAACAATGATGGACAATGTGAAAGACTAGTTTTAGTTCCAAGTTGTGATATGTTTGGCAAAGATTGAGGGTTAGTATGCATAAATTCAATCCGGTTCACAGTATACAGCTGAGGCGTTGAAGTCGTTTCTACTTTTCCGACTCGGCATGAGTCGGACACAGATCGTTTTTTGGAGAGCTAATTGAAATGACTTGACTTGGGCTTGTGAGTGGTATACTGTCTGCAGGATCTAGTTTATTTGTTTTCGGAGCACTCATTCTGACACCACTTGGTAGCTTGCGACTGTTTTGAGTCCATTGTGCTCTAATTAAATCAGCCATATTGCTAGTCAGGAAGGTGATTTTAAGCGGTCGGGGTCCATCCCCTTTGTATTGGATGGACTTGGGTATCCTGAACGTATCTATTGCGACAGTTTCATTTACATCGATAGTTTCGGATATAAACTTCCATTGTTGTCTATCGTGTTTTTCTGTTTGATTAGGTGCTAGATTTTCAGCACACTCAGGAACACCAAGCAGTACTAAACTTCTTAAACTTCTTGCTGATGCCCGATCGGAGGCTTTTGATTTTCGTTCCCACCATAGAAGATCAGCGAAGATACGGATTTTCGAGCCAGCAACACTCTTCAATAAGTATGAGTCTAATAGTTTGTTTTCCAGGTCGTTTTCGTTCTCCAATATCACCTTGAGTAATCTCGGATCACCCTGATCGGGTGATTTCGGGTGTCGACTTAAACGAACTATAGCCGAGGGTTTAATGGGAACCAGGTTCATCATGTCACAGAGTCTGCTCCATTCGGCTAAATCGTGCTTTTTCTTGTCGTCGAACAGTGCAGGAACGTTGGTGCAAATTACGCTGAGACTATGGGTCTTCTTCATTAAACCACCAGCAAATAAACAAATATACGAAGTTATTGAAGCAAGTGATTATATGCTTATACCGTAGAAAAATGAATAAATATAACAATTGTAATTGTCTTAATCAATCAGCGGGTATTGTAAATGAAGAATGTTTTGTGTAAAATTCCTTCTTATTTTCTGCTCAAACAATGTGGTTCTTCTTAATTTTCCAAAGTTTCTTTATTTTCCATTGTTTTTGTGTATATTGTCTTTATCCACTTGTACACCCCGTTTTGTTTTATTGAAGTAATTCTTAATGCTTGGCTGTAATTAAATTCCACATTTTGCACGTGGTATTCGGAGAAAGAAGAAACTGTTGTTCACCATTGTATTGGTAATTTTATCCATTGTCATTATTAATATGGCATTCTATCTTGTCAGCAATGGCTTAATTTATTGTTGTCATTTCGAACATTTGAGCATTTTTAGCTCACATCATTTTTACAACCCGGTAAAGTTGAGCTTCGTCCATTGTTGTTGTCTATTGATGTTGTTAATAAAAGAGTAGTTTTGAATTTAATGAAATTAGAAACGGGTGGTCTACGCGTTAACCAACGACTTCAATCTATACAGGTATTGCGAAATAGGTACTGACGGACAGGGCTGGAATGGGGTCAGGTTTATTTGGCACCAGGGCAATTGGGTAAAAAAATAAACTTTCAGGGAATTGGAGGTAAGTTTTGTTTGCCGATTGCATTGAATTCGTTACGTTAAGGGATTCGCTGACATCGGACATCGCTGGTGAAATCTTGAAGACAGTAAAATTTCGAGTTCTTAGGTAGATTTACTGGAAATGGACAAAACATTCTCTTAACCAGCAAGGCGAGAGGGCATCAGGATAAAATTGACCAAAAACAGTGAAGCTGATTTATGGAAAGATGATAAAGTTATGACAAAAGCGATGTGTTGCTCACAATAATCCGAAATTACACTCCACTACCGGTTACTGACTGTTTGCCGTCGTCAGGTGGAGACAGTTATATTTTTGTTCAGCAAACCTAGGCAAACTGACAGTAATGCACAGTTTTAAATAGATATTCGTAAAATTAGTTTTTGATGATTAGAAATTTTTATGGTAAATTTGAGTATATATTTGAGGATAATAATAATTTGAAGTTAAAGGGTGGGCAATAATATACTAAATGAGGTACAATAAGTATAGGCAAATGTCCCTGGATCAAATGAGATATCCCTGGACCATTGGCAACCTTACACTACTACACTGCACACTAATACAGTGTTGCTTTTCTCTCTTCCGTCAATATCGCTTCCACACTCTTTTTATGACCTATCATTATCCTTTTGCTTTATTGACCATTTTGCTTATTTTGACCATGATTTACTGCGCAAAATTTGTCTTACTCTCGATTGCGTGGGACGTTCAGACATTTGAACTTGATTTGATTTTTGACTCGTGTACGTAACTTCGTACGTACTTGATATTGTTTTGACATTAACCCGGATTTTAACCCGGTTAACCCCAATAGTTGAGGTATGATTTTAACATATTTGATTGCCTCAATACAGTACCGATTTTTCAAACAAATCCGCATTGGGCTCTAATATACCTGGGGATTTTGCGCGTCACTCAACTTGGGGCGTTTCATTGATTCTCAAATACAACCAAAATCCGGGTAGAAAGCACCGATATAAAACCATTACCACCAATTCGGATAGGCATCCATATATGGAAAGATGTCAGATCCTAGGATTGGAACCATCATGGTTTTTGAAGAATAAGACAAAATCTTCTACTTCTTTACAAAATATCGCAAAAAAGATATGATAAAAATTGATTTACAATTAAATTTTTGAAATTCTGAAGTATACAATCTTCGGCATAAAAACAAAATACGTATACCGAAAAAATTCACAATCAGGTATGAAAAGATTTTATTATTTCTAAATATTCTCTTATATGGAATTTACTTCCAACTAATATAAGACTGAACACTTCACTGAATGAATACAAAATGCAACTCAACTCATTTTAACACAGGACAACTTAGGTAAGATATTTAATATTAATACACCTATTGCTGATTTATACTTATAGGGCATTAAAGGCTTTAAGTATTTTAGGTAAAATAATTCCACGAGTTATTTAACTTATTTCTTGAGAATTTACCTTTCAAAATGTTTGAAATTCAACAAAATACACTCCTAATTCTTAAAAAGATGATACCACTCATCTCACCGAGACTCGTTGAAGTGAATTACCAATTCGCTTATCTGTGTTTGAAATTGCATGTTGAACATCATTCATGAATAACCTTCTCGATTCGACGGAGAATTCCAGAACAATACCTTATCAAATAATCATTACTTGTTACTGCAAATCACGTAGTCTTTGAAGACAGTTCATGTGTGACTAACATTCTGCAGTGTAAATCGGAGTGATTCATGTAACCGTTTAGAAACGTTCGAGTGCAGGTCACCTTTCTTTAGCTCTCTTGAGGTTAATCAGGTAATGGTGACCATAGTTCTGTCGCAGCTAGATAAAACGATGTCGGCTGGCCCCGACGGTATACATCCGGCTAAACTTCAAACGCTCGCGAATATAATCAGCCTTGCAATCAGCAATATTTTTGCAGCTACCTTACTCCAAGATATACTACTGGATGATTTGGAACGAGTGTTGGTTGTAGATAATGCAAAAAGCGTTCAAATTCTGATGTACGCAACTATAGGCCAAAAAGCCTGATTAGCATTGTTTGGAACTGCTTTGAAAAAATAATTCGGCAATAGATATGTAAACATTTGGTAGCCAATTCATTAGTATCCGAAATTCAGCACGGATTCTGAAACGGAACATCCTTTTGTTTGTATTTGACAATCATTGAAACGTCCCAAGTTGAGTGATGCGCAAAATCCCCAGGAATATTAGAACCAAACGAGGATTTGTCTATGAAAGCTTTACTGCATTGAGGCAATCAAATATAATAAAAAAAACATACCTAAATTATTGGGGTTACCCGGGTAAAATTCCGAGCCAATGTCGAAACAATATCGAGTACGTACCAAGTTACGTACACGAGTCAAAATCAAAGTTAAGTTCAAATGTCTGAATGTCCCACACGATTGAGATTACGACAAATTGTGCGCAACAAATCAAGGTCAAAATAAGCAAAAGGTTTATTAAACAATAGAATAAGGACAGGTCAGGAAAACAGTGTGGAAGAGGATATTGTCAAAATAGAAAGAAGTAAAATCACCCCCTAAAGCCAGTATGGCTTCCGTTCCACGCAGACTTTCTGTTCTTTTCATCCTTCATCAGATCTGCACACTTGTCAGTCAAAGGTATTTTGTCATCAACGAGAGTTTGATCCGATGCACACACGCGGGAACTCGAATCAGCATAAATACTGATCACGTTAACTGGTGACACTGCATAGTTCAATGTAGCACCATAACAATGTTTCGGACTGTTCCGCTGATCACGTGAAACGGACAAATCTGCATCTCGGCCAGGTATCCCGTCAAATCCGAAATTAAATACAAGTTTGAAGAGAATATCAACATGCGGCTTCAACAGAATTTTCGAACGCGTCTTCATATCAGTCTCTGTAATATCAGTGGTTAAATTGTCGTTCGAATTGCTTCTCTCATCACAAGGCAAAATAAAATAAGCAGGACGTCCACAACATTCTGACAAAGGCTGAATCCAGACAGTCATATACATCTAAAACGGATGTTTTCCAATCAAACACATCAATCGATTTTTCTGCTCCCGAGAGCTGATGCGGTCAAACCTTTGGATATTTTGAATTGTACCACACGCTAATGGGTTAATGGTGCAGCGGTCATGTGCTTCGTTGAGGGCATTTTTCTGTAAACATTTTTGTTTGTATCAATCAATGTACACTTTTTAAATTGTACTCGGGTTTTACGAATATAAATTTTCGTCCGCTCGGAGTTGCTCTTCTCATCTCCTTTGATACCCGTACTGCGTGCTTGGAATTTTGACTGTGCATTGTGGAAAGATTGCTTGCTTGCTATAAAAAGACCGCTCCATATTTCAGCCGCACCTAATTCTTGGATTTACCGCGGTTGCTTCTGTGATAATACTTCGACGTCTGGACCGGAGTAGCCAATTGCCAAGCCGATGAGAATCGCTTTCAATTCAATCGAAGAATTATTGTGAGTGGTTACCTTTTTGCTTTTTTACACACATACTGTAATTTCACGTAACCTGAACCACCACAAGGGTCTGAGGTCGCATGTTCGATCCCTGGTGACGACGATATTCTCTATATATATATTTCGTCATAGGTGTGAAGACTCATCGTTATATCTAAATAGCGTTTTCTAATTTCTATCTCCCTTATCTCGATCTCAATTTTTTCGCGAGCAATTTCCTTCTACGATTTTCGCCTCTCTCTTACTTTTCCTTTTCTTTCCATTTCGTTTAGTCGTGCCTCTACTGGTTCAGCGAAACGGTGCCCAAATGGTTGCAAAGATTGAGAAAATGAACTGTGGGGAGAGTCATTAGTGAAACTGTCCTCGGGAAAGGTATCAAAAAGAGATTCAACACATCAGAGACTTCGTTCTGGAGCGAGGTGGTATAATCCTTTTTGAAAATTTCACATGCTATACGATTGTTTGACGAATGCATCTTAAACGTCGAATCGAAATTCACGAAGACGGATAAACAAACCGGATTAACTGAGCACTATTGAGTACTGTTTAATTGAGTACTTTTGATTGTATTTGACTATCAATGAAACTTCCCAAGTTGAGTGATCGCAAAATACCTAAGATTATCAGAACCCAAAGCGGATTTATCTTTAAAAACGGTACTGTATTGTGGCAATCAGATATAGTAGAAACATACCACAATTATTGGGGTTAACCTGGTAAAAATCCGGGTCAATGTCAAAACACTATGGAGTACGTACCAAGTTACGAACACTTGTCAAAATTAAAGTTAAGTTCAAATGTCCGAATGTCCCACGCAATCGAAATTACAACAAATTGTGCTCAACAAATGAAGGTCAAAATAAGCAAAAGGGTTCATAAAACAATAGGATAATGACAGGTCAGTAAATCAGTGCGGAAGACGATATCTGCGGAACAGAAAGAAGTAACAGGTCCTGCATAATAAATTTTCTGAGCTTTCTTGATGAAGTGACATTACGGTACGATGAATGGAGGGTCGTCGAAGTATGCTTCCATGATTTTCAAAAGTCCTTTGACTCAGTGAACCATAGGTACCTTCTGTACAAGCTAAGGATGATGCTGTCACAGGTTAGAGAGCTTTTCAAACAATCGTACTTATTATGTTGAATTTACAGGGGTGTGTTAGGAGAAATCAGTGATACTCAGTGCAGTCTGTCAAGGCTCAGTGCTTGATCCACAAATTTTTCTTATTTTTTGTGAACAACCTGGCAACTTGCTTCAGTTTACGTTGCTACTTGCTTTGCTGATGATGTTGTGATCCCAGGAACGGATAGTAGATACACGCTTATATAGGATGAAAAAAAAACAATCGAATGAGGAATAACAATGAACTTGCCACAAAACTTGGGGGGAAGAGCTGTGTTCTGACTACTGATTCTGTTACATAAAAACGAGAAGTCGACAAAGGAACCCTCAGAATAGCTGCGGCTAATAAAGTAAATGATCATGGCATTGCTATTAAAGTAGATTATAAGTGGTCTACTCAGTGTGCCGAAGAAGCAATCAATGGTCGCGAGGAAGTGTTCAAACTGGGCTCAGCCTCACTTAGAATAGTGTGTTCAATCCTGGACACCGTACTTGAAAGAAGATACATTGCCTCGAAAGGGTCCAGCACCATGCGACTATGATGGTTGAGGGTCTCACAAGTAAAACGTATGGGGAAAGACTCAAGGACCTCGTTCTTTTCTCACTAAGGAGACGACGGCTGCAAGACGTTCTGATAGACGTTTTTACGATTCTGAAGGGTCTCACGGGAGTTAATAATACCGAATTACTAAAGGTTACTCCCCAAACAGCTACAAGGTGTAATTCAATGAAATTTCTTAAGAGTAAACCCGGACGTTGGCACATCTCAGCAACCCTGTGGTCAACCACTAGAATACGCTAAGTGATGTTATAATAATCCTCTGTAAATTCTTAAGCTTCAAGATTGAATCAGATGCTAACTGGCATGTCACATTTCCAAATATGCTCTGATAAGAACTGAAAAAATAAATTTGGATTGTTTACGTAAATTAGTGCATTGTTACCCGAAACGACGACCTCAAACAGTTCTGGTGAATTGGAACCCTTAAATTACATTCCAGGTTACCTGAAACAAGAGCGGTTGAAATGAACGAAGTGTATACTTTTTATCGAAGTGTCGGGTGCTCAACCGCTTACTGTCGAAGGGCAGCTGGCCACGTGCGTGGCTTTTAGCCACTTTTAGTCCGGTAAAACTTGAACTTGAACCGCAACTGAGGAAATTTTTTCCTGAATACTCTCCCTAATTTCTATACAAGTTTGGTAGATCACCTTTCAGCGTTATCCCGTAAATCAAGTAAATGCTATCGTTTTATTCTTTATACGCCATTCTACTCCAGCTGACCTCTTACCGTGCTGGTGAAGAGGAACAGCTTTTTCTTTTTCCAGCATCGGTTATAACACAGTGCTGTCTAAATGAACTACGGATAATCTCTTGGCGTCGTGATCGTCGAAGACTTCAAACAGACAAAAAGAAAAATAGGTTTGGGCGGTGGTGGGTGTTTCTCTGCAGTTTTCCACTTAAATAAATTCTGGACGCTTGATTGGCTTGTTAGCAACATACTGTCCTGTGCAAACTGAACTGAACCGAACAAAAATAATACTTGCCGCGTAGTTTAAAAAATTAGATTTGTTAAATATCCGAGTAAATTTTTAGATTGTTATCTATTATTTCGACATTCTGCCTAAGACTGATGCACGTGAATACCTAACGAGTTTTAAACCTTGGTGTTTGTGGTTTCTCATTTTTTATCTCGCCTATTGCATTCTGTACCAGCATGTAAACAGCAAAAGAAAAGTAAAAATCGGCATACCATCTCTTCAATATTCGAGAAGGTTAACTGCTATGTCCGTTGACGCAGCGAATGCACCCCGGACGCACTTTGAACCTATCTTTCAGGTAACATGAGGTCCACTACAGCTACGCCGAATTTCAATAATCCCCCACATTTGTAGTGGACTGACCACTACAATAATGTCCCCAAGAATGTTGGAGAAAAGGCACAGGAGACGAAAGGTTTATCGCAGTAGCCAAAAGGGTGGACGAAGGTACAGGGTAGCCATCACGGAACACGAATTAACGGAAAGTGTGTTATAAATGTCAATTGTTATGTACAGTGAAACAATGTTGTTACACAGCCCCCTTCCAAGAAGTCTGGTCAGAGGAGACTTCTGATCAGGAATCGACAATTGAACTGACCAAGCGGTGTCAGGTCGTTCCAGGCTGGAACATAGTCTCTCAGCAACCAGTAAATTCGAAGTCAGCCAAGGCACTTGATCTGCGTGGGTCGATTGTCGGTGGTGACCAGGGTAGGATACACGAAAACCGATAAGTACTAAGCCGAGTCACGTCTCACTTGGAGTGAACGTGCTGCCGGAGCCGAATCACATGGGGTGAATGTTCTGCTAGCGGGAATCGCCCGTCTGGCATGGTC